>CM049375.1:989705-997205 GCA_026937815.1 Etheostoma perlongum | reverse complement strand
GAGAGCTCCGCCTCCTCTCTGACATCACAGCTTTACCTGCTGAGCCTCAGTCTGATCTGCTCCACCCTCCGCTGACCAGGCCACGCCCCCTGAGGGACAGGAAGTAACATCACAGTTGGATACACCTGTGTTGATTTGACAGGTGGCAGCAATACAACATATTGAAATTAATGAAGTGATTTCTCAGGAACAGATACACAGCTAACATTAGCTCGCCAGGCTAAAGCTAACATTAGCTCGCCAGGCTAAAGCTAACCCGTTGTCCAGCCGCGTTGCTCTGCCTTTGCTGTGTAGTCAAACAGTGTTGACACAACATCAACACATTAACACAACATCAACACAACATCAAAACAACTTTAACACAACATTAACACAACGGTAACACAAGATCAACACAACATTAACACAACAATAACACAAAATTTAACACAACATCAACACAACGGTAACACAAGATCAACACAACATTAGAACAACATCAACACAACATCAACACAACATTAAGAAAACATTGACACAACATCAACACAACATCAACAGAACATCAACACAACATCAAAACAACATTAACACAACAGTAACGTAACACAACAGTAACGTAACACAACATCAACACAACAATAACACAACATCAACACAACATCAACACAACATCAACATAACATCAACACAACATTAACATAACAGTAACACAATATGAACACAACATTAACACAACATTGACACAACACAACATTAACACAACACAACGTTAACACAACATAAACACAGCATTAATACAACATTAACACAATTCAACATTAACAAACCAACACAACATTAACACAACATCGACGGAACATTAAAACAACATCAACACGACATTGACACAACATTAACGCAACATCAACACAACATTGACACAACATCAACACAACATCAACACCACATTAACACAACACCAACACATCATTAAAACAACACAACATAGCATCAACACAGCATTAACACAACACAACATTTACACAAGATTAAAACAACATCAACACAACACTAACACAATATTAACATACCATTAACACAACATCAACACAACATTAACACAACATCAACACAACACAAACACAACATCGACACAACATAAACACAACATCAACAAATATACACAACATTAACACAACATCAAGACAACATCAATACAACATTAACACAACATCAACACAACATCGACACAACATAAACACATATACACAACATTAACACAACATCAAGACAACATTAACACAACATCACCACAACATTAACACAACACATATACACAACATTAACACAACATCAAGACAACATCAACACAACATTAACACAACATCAACACAACATTAACACATCAACACAACATTAACGCAACATCAACACAACATCAACACAACATCACCACCTTATCAACACAACATCAACACATCACCACCTTATCAACACAACATCAACACAACATCACCACAACATCAACACAACATCACCACAACATCAACACAACATCAACATAACATTAACACAACATTAACACAACATTAACACAACATCAACACAACATTAACACAACATTAACACAACATTAACACAACTACAGGAGGATTGTGCCGAGTTACTTTGTGTATTTTTACAGTTAAATGAACTAAAGTCTGTTTCTCTTGTGTTCTCTTTCTTCTTCTTGTTCTGCTGTAACTTTTTTACAATAATTAGATTGAATTAATTAATTATCTCTTTTACATGAAGAACTCATCTTTACTTATTTAATTTTCTAATTTTTTATCATTGTTGTTGTTATGAACTCTGTGTTTGAATAAAGTATTTATTAAATAAATAAAAACTAGAGAATTACTGGAATTGTTGGGTCTTTGTAAATTATAGAGCGGTCTAGACATAGATATCATATATGTATGTATATATATATATATATATATGTACATGAATGAATATCTCCTGTGTTTTCCTTCAGATGAACTATAATGTTCCACATTACATCTTTGTGGTTTATAAAGTTTTAATTATTGATTATTTTAGGGGTTATATATAAATTAGTCTTTCTTTATTGCTGCAGACCACCAGAACATAACATTAATGAACCCTAACCCCAGAAAGAGAAATATGCATATCATAATCAGCAGGTATAATAATCATAATCATTCTTCAACAGTAACACAACAGTAACACAACACAATATGAACACAATCATAATCATTCCTCCGACCATAGACATAATAAAGAGTAGACGCCGCATTGGCTGCTGAGCGTGAGAAATCCAGCCGCCATCTTGGACCGGTCATACTCGTTACTTGGCAGCAGAAGATACAAGATGCCAGAGCACTGTGCAGCATATTCCTGCTCAGATCTTATCTCTTTCACTCTGGGTTCTGTGAAGCATTTTGTAGGCCTAGCTGTGTTTTGAAAATTGCTACATAAGTTAAGTTCCAAAAGCAGCACTAATGTATGCTTGTGTTGTTATTACATTGGGATTGTCTCTGGTTTAGTTGGGATTTGTTTGATAAGACTTGCACGTTACTCTTATAAGATAGATAGATAGATAGAGATATATATAATTATATAGCCTTTTCAATAGCAATGTGCTTGAGTACAGAGTCAACACAACATAAAAGAGGTGTATCTGTCCAAATACTTATGTAATAAGAGCTGAGACAGCTGGTCATTTATCAAATATATATCGAAAGTCGCAATAAGTATGCAATATTTAGTTTATTTTGTGGAGCTGTCCTGTTAACTTTATTTATGTATTTTATACTGTCCAACCAGTAGAACCCGTCCTGTTCTGTAGACATGGTCCTTAGTTATTTATATTATAACTTTATTTATGTATTTTATACTGTCCAACCAGTAGAACCCGTCCTGTTCTGTAGACATGGTCCTTAGTTATTTATATTATAACTTTATTTATATATTGTATACTGTCCAACCAGTAGAACCCGTCCTGTTCTGTAGACATGGTCCTTAGTTATTTATATTATAACTTTATTTATATATTTTATACTGTCCAACCAGTAGAACCCGTCCTGTTCTGTTCTGTAGACATGGTCCTTAGTTATTCATGTTGGACCAGTCCAATATAACTTTCAGTTAAAATAAACATTGTGTTGTAAGAAAACTTGTTTAATTTCTTATGAATCTATTTTGTAATTTTATATATGTTTAAAAATATCGAATTCATATCGATGTTGCAATATCACATTTTGTCAATGTTGTGCAACCCTAGTGTGTGTGTGTGTGTGTGTGTGTGTGTGTGTGTGTGTGTTGGGAGTGGGGTTGCTAAATGTCAAGGTCTGGGAGGCAATTGATGCAGAACAACGTGGTAGTACTGTGCGTGCGTGTGTGTGTGTGTGTGTGTGTGTGTGTGTGACAGAGAGAGAGACAAATATAAAAAGCTTCAAGTAGACTCTAATAATATAATATTGTTTCTTGTACTTAAATATCTGACTTTACGGTCACTATCTGTTTCTTCTTCCCTATCATATTTATAATGTGTGTGCAAATTATTTTTCTATAATAGGTATTTATACCTATTATAGCCTACATCATATATGTGATGTAGGGGTATTTATACCTATTATAGCCTACATCATATATGTGATGTAGGGGTATTTATACCTATTATAGCCTACATCATATATGTGATGTAGGGGTATTTATACCTATTATAGCCTACATCATATATGTGATGTAGGGGTATTTATCTATTATAGCCTACATCATATATGTGATGTAGGGGTATTTATACCTATTATAGCCTACATCATATATGTGATGTAGGGGTATTTATACCTATTATAGCCTACATCATATATGTGAAGGGGTATTTTGCAAATACCTATCATTTACAAATGATAGATACACCGAGGATGGACCAGACGTCTTCGGATTTAGGGGACAGTCCCCCGTTTTTGTCCCTTGACTAAATACAGAAGAAAAAACTACCTCTGTCCTTGTTCTTTTTTTTTTAAAGACACAACATTAGGTTTTTCAATCAGATTTATAGTCAAATTGGAAATATCCCCGTTGCTCTCCCTTTTCCGGGATTATGTTTCCAGTTTTGATCTCGGACGTCTGGTGAATTTATATCATATCAGAATATTCTATTACTGTTAAGCACACTATGAATATTAAAATACGCCTAATCATGTGTCCTGTATCCTAGCTACATGTATGACCTTTGTAGCAAAAAATAACATGAAAATCAGTTCGGTATTCAGTGAGGATGATTAATTAAACGCGCTGACAGCTCATTGCACCTGCCAAACACATTACACTGAGTGGAGCGGGTGACCGGTCCAAGATGGCGGCCCCAAATCTCGTCAGCGCCAATAGGCAGTAGCGGTCGATGCGGCGTCTACTCTTTATTATGTCTATGCCTCCGACGGGCAAAGCAATGGATTGTTTACCGGAAGTCGTTTGTCGGTCCCGTGACGTCATCAGCGTGCGTCGGCGGCAGCATGCAGCGGTGGTGGGGGACCGGAGCGACCTTGTTGTTCGGAGCGGGTCTCGGAGCTTCAGTCATCCGCCTGCTGAGCGCCAGAGGCCGGCAGGAAAAGGGGGAGACACCCGGGGAAGATGACACTCTGCTATGGAGGGTCCCAGTACTCCCGGTACCGGGAATACTACCGGGGGTCCGGGCCGCCGAGTTACAGGTTGGGGGGTTGTGTGTGTGTCTGTCTGTGTGTGATTGTGTCTGTGTGTGTTTGTTTTCAATGTTTCTGTTTTTTTTAACTTCAATAAATTCTGATATCTGATTCCCTAAAAAACAGAACCTGATTCAAATAAAAAGTTCATTTGTGTCTATGTGTGTGTGTCTATGTGTGTCTCTGTCTCTATGTGTGTGTGTGTGTGTGTGTGTGTCTCTATTTGTGTGTGTGTGTGTGTCTGTCTGTCTGTGACATCACCAGGTGAGTCCTGGATCCGGGGCCCTGATGAAGTACGGCTTTCCCTCGCTGGCCAACATCAAGACGAGAGAGTCCTACGTCACCTCGTACGACCCTCGAACACGCACTGCATCCTGGGTAATAGAGCGGCTGGACCCCGCCTCCCTGAGCGGCCCCTCCAACAGGAAGTACTGCGACTTCAAGGAGGATGAAAGGTGAGACAGGAAGGAGACAGACAGGCAGGGAGACAGGAAGTAGAACATGTGTCTGCTGGGAGTTTGGCTTCAATATGGGACAACATCACATGATCAATATGGGACAACATCACATGATCAATATGGGACAACATCACATGATCAATATGGGACAACATCACATGATCACTATGGGACATCACATGATCAATATGGGACAACATCACATGATCAATATGGGACATCACATGATCACTATGGGACAACATCACATGATCAATATGGGACAACATCACATGATCACTATGGGACATCACATGATCAATATGGGACAACATCACATGATCACTATGGGACATCACATGATCAATATGGGACAGGCTACATAGAGCTCAGATAAAAAAAAAAAAGCTTCAGGTAAAACGTGAGCTTGTTTCCCCGACACTCTTCTTCTGTTCTTTAATCTTAAAATCCCTAACTGTCCCCCCCCCCCAGCGTGCACGTGTTCCACAGAGCGACCAATGAGGACTACAGGGGGAGTGGCTTCGACAGAGGTCACCTGGCCGCTGCAGCCAATCACAAGTGGAGTCAGAAAGCCATGCAGGACACGTTCTACCTGAGCAACGTCGCCCCTCAGGTACACACACACACACACACAGACAGATACACACATAGACAGACACACACATAGTCACACACAGACACACACACACACACACACACACACACACAGACAGATACACACACAGATACACACACGGACAGACAGACACACTCTCCCCCAGTTCGACCCTGCCTGATGACATCACAGTGACATCATCAGGACTTCCTGTTTCAGAACCCCCATCTGAACCAGAAGGCCTGGAACAATCTGGAGCAGCTGTGCCGCTCGCTGACCAAACGCTACCTCAACGTGTTCGTGTGCACCGGGCCGCTCTACCTGCCCAGGTAACCCCCACCCACCTGCCCAAGTAACCCCCAGGAAAACCCTAAAGTCTGTCTCTCTCTCTGTGTGTCTGTCTCTCTCTCCCTCAGGCAGGAGGCTGATGGGAAACTCTACGTCCGATATCAAGTCTTAGGAAGAAACCATGTTGCCGTGCCGACACACTTCTTCAAGGTGAGTTGACGATGATTATCTTAACTCAGGTGTGTTCAATCCAGCCGACCCAGTCCCCTACCCGGCTCCCTACCCGTCCCCCTACCCAGTCCCCTACCCAGTCCCCTACCCCCCTACCCGTCCCCCTACCCAGTCCCCTACCAGGCCCTTCCCGTGCCCAAACTCTGTCCCGTACACGGCCCCCTACCCAGTCTCCTACCCAGTTCTGTCTGTCCCCGGGCTCATAGTGAGCATGCGTTTATATATCTGTGTGATGATGTCACTGTGTGGTCAGGTGCTGATCCTGGAGCTGGGGGGGGGTCGGGGGGTGGAGCTTCGTTCCTATGTTTTACCCAACGAACCAATCGATGAGAAGATTCCTCTGGAGCGCTTCCTGGTTCCCATAGAAACCATCGAGAGGGCGTCGGGACTCCAGTTCGTCCCAAACATCATGAAGAGGACCAGCAGCCTGCAGTCCATCACCACTACCCACAATGCCCTGCAGCCGGCCAGCACCGCTGGGTGAACTGCTCTACCCACAATGCCCTGCACTTCGCCACGCAGGTGTTAACATGGTGGTGTGAAGCTGAATGGTTGTAGATATTTAACATTTCAGATATATTCTGATTTAAGATATGTAAATAAAAAACACTTTAAATATAACTGGCTCGCTGTTTAATGACCACAGGTCCTGATATTATCTCTATTATTATTATTAGAGGTATAATATTATTATTAGAGATATTAATAATTCAGCAGGGCGTACTGCCCCTTTAAATCCGCCCTAAGAGGGCGTACTGCCCCTTTAAATCCTCCCTGAGAGGACGTACTGGCCCTTTAAATCCTCTTATGGCGTTTTTCCACTGCTGGTAACAGCTCGACTCGTCTCTACTCGACTCAACGCATCCTGCGTCCGTTTTTTTTGCAGATTGAGTAACGCCTCAGCGTGGCTGGTTACCATAGCTACGCGTGATGATGTAATTTTCAACGCGACTCACAACAGCACGTCGGCTACTCGCCACAGCCAGAAGAAATGTTTAGTTTCTAAAGAAGCTGAAGGAAGCAACAAAAATCACAGCTGGAAAAAACAAGAGTTCAGACGTCACCGTGACGACACCAAAGGGTAAGTTAAGTTTCCTGGTAACGTTAGCTAACATTAGCATGTGTTAGGGGCCCCGGTCAGTATTTACTATACGCTATATAAAGTACATGAACTTTAGCAACCATGATTACACACCAACACGTCTGCTGTTTGTGTTTCCGAGCATTCACGCCGCAGACCGTCTGGTGGGCGCTGGACGGG
>CM049375.1:962205-984705 GCA_026937815.1 Etheostoma perlongum | reverse complement strand
TATAGTATATATAGTATATGCTGTACTGTATATAGTATATACTATACTGTATATAGTGTATGCTGTACTGTATATAGTATATGCTGTACTGTATGCTGTACTGTATATAGTATATGCTGTACTGTATGCTGTACTGTATATAGTATATGCTGTACATTGTACTGTATATAGTATATGCTGTACTGTATATAGTACTGTATATAGTATATGCTGTACTGTATATAGTATATACTGTATATATACTGTACTGTATATAGTATATGCTGTACTGTATATAGTATATGTTGTACTGTATATAGTACTGTATATAGTATATGCTGTACTGTATATAGTATATACTATACTGTATATTGTGTATGCTGTACTGTATATAGTACTGTATATAGTATATGTTGTACTGTATATGCTGTATATATGCTGTACTGTATATAGTATATACTATACTGTATATAGTGTATATGTACTGTATATAGTATATAGTATATACTGTATATTGTGTATGCTGTACTGTATATATATAGTACTGTATATAGTATATGCTGTACTGTATATAGTATATACTATACTGTATATAGTGTATATTCTGTACTGTATATAGTATATACTATACTGTATATAGTGTATGCTGTACTGTATATAGTATATACTATACTGTATATTGTGTATGCTGTACTGTATATAGTACTGTATATAGTATATGCTGTACTGTATATAGTATATACTATACTGTATATAGTGTATGCTGTACTGTATATAGTACATACTATACTGTATATAGTGTATGCTGTACTGTATATAGTACTGTATATAGTATATGCTGTACTGTATATAGTATATACTATACTGTATATAGTGTATGCTGTACTGTATATAGTATATACTATACTGTATATAGTGTATGCTGTACTGTATATAGTATATACTGTACTGTATATAGTGTATGCTGTACTGTATATAGTATATACTATACTGTATATAGTGTATGCTGTACTGTATATAGTATATACTATACTGTATATAGTGTATGCTGTACTGTATATAGTACTGTATATAGTATATAGTGTATGCTGCTGTACTGTATATAGTATATACTATACTGTATATAGTGTATGCTGTACTGTATATAGTATATACTATACTGTATATAGTGTATGCTGTACTGTATATAGTATATACTATACTGTATATAGTGTATGCTGTACTGTATATAGTACTGTATATAGTATATGCTGTACTGTATATAGTATATACTATACTGTATATAGTGTATGCTGTACTGTATATAGTATATGCTGTACTGTATACAAGTTGTGACCTTACCCAACAGTGTGAGCGACGTCGTCCCAGTCGACGTCGGCCATGTCGTCCACCTGCATGTTAAACAGCCTGAAACAGATGATGATGATGATGATTATTATTATTATTATTATTATTATTATTATTATTATTATATTATTATTATTATTATTATTATTATTATTATTACATGACATACACGGTAACAAAAACACAGCAACTCATCGTTATGGATACTGATGCACCGATCACCACGGCAACGTCACTATAGACAATCAACCAAAAAACTTAAATCTCAAATTAATGAAATTAGTTACCAGTCAAGTTGTTTTTAAGGTAAATAAAGGCAAACAATCAAGTATCCACATACTTTGGTAATATCCTATTTCCGCCCTTCAAAATAAAACCCGTTTTAAACAGTGTGTGTGTCATGTGACCTTACGTGTTGATGAGGAGGATTTTAGCCTCGAGGCCTCCGGGTCCTCTGTTAAAGGTGAGCGGGGAGCCAAGCCGGTACTTCAGCAGGGAAAACCTAATAATACACCATCATTAACATTACTATTATTAATATTAATAATAATATTAATATTATTATTAATATTAAATAAAACGTGTCTCCGTGCGTGTGGGCGTGCGTGCATGTGTGTGTGGCCGTGCGTGTGTGCTACCATTTAAGTCGGCATTGGCTCCAGGACCGGGTCCCGACCTGCCGGCTGATGCTTTTCAAAGGCAGCTTGTTACACAGCTGGTCTCTGGTCAAACCGGGACCAGGACTCTGCTGGACCAGATCCTCCAGGTAAGCCTTCACAGCCCGCTTCAACCGGGCCTCTTCTTCTGGACTCCACGCCCCCCGTCCCTCAACTGGAGGGACAAAAACAATGAAACATACGTATGTTCAATATATACACATATATATAAATATACATATATATACACACACACACATATATATATAAATATACATATATGTACAGTGAACCCTCGTTTTCACGGGGGTTACGTTCCAAGAAGAACCCGTGATAGGCGAAATCCGTGAAGTACAATTATCATACGATGAAATACTCCATAATACGTTGAAACCAAAGAACAAAGCCTTCTACAGGCCCAAGCATTTAACAAATAAAAGTACTCTGTAAACGTTTTTTTTACAAATAACTACTGTACTGTAAAATAATAATTTTAATCATCAATACAAACTGAAGGCTTCAGATGTCGGAGATCAGCACCCCCCCCATCCATTATTAAAAGCAACTATGGGCTTGTTTTTATGTAAAGTTGCTTACACATATTGGTAGTCGCGGGTCGCGTTGTTTTGGGCATGTTACTAAAGTGTAGTTGCTTATTTGGGCTTGTTACTAAGGTGTAGTTGCTCATTTGGGCTTGTTACTAAGGTGTAGTTGCTTATTTGGGCTTGTTACTAAGGTGTAGTTGCTTATTTGGGCTTGTTACTAAGGTGTAGTTGCTTATTTGGGCTTGTTACTAAGGTGTAGTTGCTTATTTGGGCTTGTTACTTAGGTGTAGTTGCTTATTTGGGCTTGTTACTTAGGTGTAGTTGCTTATTTGGGCTTGTTACTTAGGTGTAGTTGCTTATTTGGGCTTGTTTCTAAAGTGTAGTTGCTTATTTGGGATTGTTACTAAGGTGTAGTTGCTTATTTGGGCTTGTTTCTAAAGTGTAGTTGCTTATTTGGGATTGTTACTAAGGTGTAGTTGCTTATTTGGGCTTGTTTCTAAGGTGTAGTTGCTTATTTGGGCTTGTTACTAAGGTGTAGTTGCTTATTTAGGCATGTTACTAAGGTGTAGTTGCTTATTTGGGCTTTTTTCTAACGTGTAGTTGCTTATTTGGGCTTGTTTCTAAGGTGTAGTTGCTTATTTGGGCTTGTTACTAAGGTGTAGTTGCTTATTTGGGCTTGTTTCTAAGGTGTAGTTGCTTATTTGGGCATGTTACTAAGGTGTAGTTGCTTATTTGGGCTTGTTACTAAAGTGTAGTTGTGTATTTGGGCTTGTTACTAAAGTGTAGTTGTGTATTTGGGCATGTTACTAAAGTGTAGTTGCTTATTTGGGCTTGTTACTAAAGTGTAGTTGTGTATTTGGGCTTGTTACTAAAGTGTAGTTGTGTATTTGGGCATGTTACTAAAGTGTAGTTGCTTATTTGGGCTTGTTACTAAAGTGTAGTTGTGTATTTGGGCTTGTTACTAAAGTGTAGTTGTGTATTTGGGCTTGTTACTAAAGTGTAGTTGTGTATTTGGGCTTGTTACTAAAGTGTAGTTGTGTATTTGGGCTTGTTACTAAAGTGTAGTTGTGTATTTGGGCTTGTTACTAAGGTGTAGTTGCTTATTTGGGCTTGTTACTAAAGTGTAGTTGCTTATTTGGGCTTGTTACTAAAGTGTAGTTGTGTATTTGGGCATGTTACTAAGGTGTAGTTGCTTATTTGGGCTTGTTACTAAAGTGTAGTTGTGTATTTGGGCTTGTTACTAAGGTGTAGTTGCTTATTTGGGCTTGTTACTAAGGTGTAGTTGTGTATTTGGGCTTGTTACTAAAGTGTAGTTGTGTATTTGGGCTTGTTACTAAGGTGTAGTTGTTATTTGGGCTTGTTACTAAAGTGTAGTTGTGTATTTGGGCTTGTTACTAAAGTGTAGTTGTGTATTTGGGCTTGTTACTAAAGTGTAGTTGTGTATTTGGGCTTGTTACTAAGGTGTAGTTGCTTATTTGGGCTTGTTACTAAAGTGTAGTTGTGTATTTGGGCTTGTTACTAAAGTGTAGTTGTGTATTTGGGCTTGTTACTAAAGTGTAGTTGTGTATTTGGGCTTGTTACTAAAGTGTAGTTGTGTATTTGGGCTTGTTACTAAGGTGTAGTTGCTTATTTGGGCTTGTTACTAAAGTGTAGTTGCTTATTTGGGCTTGTTACTAAAGTGTAGTTGTGTATTTGGGCATGTTACTAAAGTGTAGTTGTGTATTTGGGCTTGTTACTAAAGTGTAGTTGCTTATTTGGGCTTGTTACTAAAGTGTAGTTGTGTATTTGGGCTTGTTACTAAGGTGTAGTTGCTTATTTGGGCTTGTTACTAAAGTGTAGTTGTGTATTTGGGCTTGTTACTAAAGTGTAGTTGCTTATTTGGGCTTGTTACTAAAGTGTAGTTGTGTATTTGGGCTTGTTACTAAGGTGTAGTTGCTTATTTGGGCTTGTTACTAAAGTGTAGTTGTGTATTTGGGCTTGTTACTAAGTGTAGTGTAGTTGTTACTTATTTGGGCTTGTTACTAAAGTGTAGTTGTGTATTTGGGCTTGTTACTAAAGTGTAGTTGCTTATTTGGGCTTGTTACTAAAGTGTAGTTGTGTATTTGGGCTTGTTACTAAAGTGTAGTTGCTTATTTGGGCTTGTTCCCAGCTCCATAATAAGTTGTCAAACTGATATTTTCTATATGTTATTTAAACGTAGGAGTTTGCTCCCTCGGTCCCGCCCCTTTCCCCATACACACTAGAGACAGCACTTATTTTCTTCTTGTTGGCTCTGACCCAGATGGCAACGAGTACCAGCCAATCAGAGGCCGAGCAGGGCAATCTGTTTTTTTCTTGTTAGGAAAATGCGCGAGTAGCGAGTGATGGTGACTGGACTGTAGGAGAGTTTTTGGAGGAATAAATGTGGGCAAAAATACGGGAAGAAATATAACAAAGACTGGGAGAAAGAGAAAGGAGTAAAAGAATGGATTCAACCCGTCGTGGGGAACAACTCAAAATCACTGTGAAAACGTGTATATTTGATATCCCATCAGTTTTCTAATGTTAAATAATGTTAAAGGTGGTTTAACTCCCTCCTGTGGTCATTGTCCTGAAGCTCAGGGGGAGAAAATAAAACTCAAGCGTGGGGACAGTTTACCAATCTGTCCACATGGATGGACATGGACAATCTGTCCACATGGATGGACATGGACAATCCGTCCCCACTGATTGTAAAACTGTGCACACAGTTTATTTATTTATCTCTTCCAGGATCTTAGGGGGGCTCCGTAGAAAAAGTCGCTTGTTTTGGGCTTGTGTTCACAGGCCTGGTTGCGTATTTGTTTTGCGAGATCTGGCAACACTGGTTGGCCGTCAGGACAGAAGTTCCTGACATGTCCCTGCTCAGCACACCACCTCTGCACACTCCTCTCAGAAAACCCCCGTATAACTGTGAACCCAACGCAGCTGCTATATCCCCACAAGACATCCCATTCAGCTGCTATATCCCCACAAGACAGCCCATTCAGCTGCTATATCCCCACAAGACAGCCCATTCAGCTGCTATATCCCCACAAGACATCCCATTCAGCTGCTATATCCCCACAAGACATCCCATTCAGCTGCTATATCCCCACAAGACATCCCATCCAGCTGCTATATCCCCACAAGACATCCCATTCAGCTGCTATATCCCCACAAGACATCCCATTCAGCTGCTATATCCCCACAAGACATCCCATTCAGCTGCTATATCCCCACAAGACATCCCATTCAGCTGCTATATCCCCACAAGACAGCCCATTCAGCTGCTATATCCCCACAAGACAGCCCATTCAGCTGCTATATCCCCACAAGACAGCCCATTCAGCTGCTATATCCCCACAAGACAGCCCATTCTTTCGTTTTCAAATATAAAACTAGCATATTCGTCTAAAAACATTTTTACGCTCGTCTCATTGATGTCCAAATGACTTCCGGGTATGCAGCATACAATCGCTTAACACTTACAGTTACAAACTACTTACGATCGCTTCCGGGTCACGAAAAAAACATTGTCTTTGATGCGTTTATAGATGGAAACCGGAAAATAAAATACGGGTGTATATGTCTCATTTCTCAATTTTACAATGTTTTTGTAAAATTGTTTTTTTCGTTTCACGTTTTTTAATATCAAAACAAAAAAACGAAAAACAGGTTGTTCTCCGTTTTTTGTTTCCCTGTTTACTAATGGCAATTGGGAAACTGGTTGTTTTTCGTTTTTGTTTTTTTCATTTCAAAACGAAAATCCGTTGGCCGCCAAGTACACGGACCGTCCGCCTTCTGGGCCCGACCGCACGGGCCTTTGTCTGCAGAACGTTTTGCCGACATTATGGGTTTTAGAGAATTTGCAAACTTAAATTTGGGAAGCTGTTTTACGTACGTGTATGAACCGCAACGTTATTGGCACACAGGTAGAGAAGAAACTGAGAGACTGTTTAGCCAATCAGAATGCAGAACACAATGCAAATCCGTGAAGCAGTGAGGCCGTGAAAGGTGAACCGCGATATAGCAAGGGTTCACTGTAGATAAAAATATATAACCATAACCCCCACACACACACAGATAGATGGAGATGAATCGAGATAGATGGAGATGAATGAAGATGAATGTAGATAGATGGAGATGAAGTGAGATGAATGGAGATGAATGTGTCGTGTGTGTGTCTGTCTGTGTGTTCTGTGTAATGATGTGACTGGACTGAGAGTCTGTGTTCACCGATGTGGGCGAAGCGTTTCTCGAGGGCGAAGATGCTGCGGTCCATCTTCTCAGCGATCTTCTTCCAGTCGTTACCATGGAGATTATGTAACTTCGTCAGAGAACGCACCTCCTCTTCCGAGAACCTGAACCAGAAAAACAGACAGGAAGTTCCACAGGGACAAACAGGAAGTCCCAAAGGGACAAACAGGAAGTCCAGTTCAGACCAAAGATTGAGGACGAGACAAGTGTAAACTTGAGTCTCTATAGAAACCACTTTTATAGCTGGATATCATTTTTGCATCTTAAAATATAAAACCACCCTCTGGAGACTCCACCAGCTGACTTCCTATTGGCTGTTGGACAGGAGACGTCTCTTACGTCCTAAAACCAGCCTCTGGAGACGTGTCTCATTGTGACTTATTGGTCTGTGAGGACGGTTTACAGTTAAAGACGTAAAATACAGTGAAGAAAATAAGTATTTGAACAACCTGCTATTTTGCAAGTTCTCCCACTTAGAAATCATGGAGGGGTTTGAAATTGTCATTGTAGGTGCATGTCTATGGAAGACCATGTCTTTCATATTTAAAAATAAATACAGAAATAAATAAATGCTCAATAAATAAATAAGCACACAATTAATTGCCCCAAAAAATACAATGAAGAAATAAATGTAGGTAGAAATTAAATTATACAGTGAGACATAAATGTATATATCTCTTTTAATTAGCTTCTTTATTTATTCACCTTTGTAATAATTACCTTATTTATTTATTGTCCGTTATAATCTTCAACTTTATTTATTCCTTACTTATTTTTTAAATGTATTTATTTCTGTGTGTGTTTAATTTTTTTGTCTGTTTTATTCTTCCGTTGCATTTTTTAATTTATTTTCACCCCTGGTATTTATTTCTGCCTGTCACTTTTACATTTCTGCCTGTCACTTTTACATTTCTACATGCATTTCTGCCTCATTATGCAAATGAGGAGGGGCTGGTCTTAAGGGGTTAACTTCTGCCCATTGGTTGGTTAGCATTTTACTCCCTCGGTCGAATCTACATGCCACCGGCCACAGACACAACACAGATGGCTAGCTACGGTGAAGTTGTCAGTGAGCTCAGGCATTTAGCAACTGTTTTTGAAAACAATGCTAACGTTATAAGTATTGACTTTATAATTTTTCGTTTAGATGCTCTGACAGAACGTGTGTTTCAGTCAGCGGTGTCGTGCCAATGTACTCGTGTATCCCCTGGCCGCGGGAGCGCGCATGCACACAGAGCGGAGCTTCTGCTGCCCTTCGAATTGTTTAACTGCTGCACTTTGAATTAAACGGAACAAACAGCGGCGTGGAAGACTCGGCAGGGTTACCATAGTAACATGGGTCTCAGTTAACTACATAAATACGTGTATTTGTCTGTTACATTAAGGCGACGTGTCAAATGTTTATAGCGTGGTTTAATATCGAGTGATAGGCGTATCCTCCCTGTCCCTGTCTACCATATGAGTTACATAGGAGGTACTCAAATATCAGGCCGTTTTTTCACCTGATATTTGGGTATCCCCTATGTAACTTTTGATAAACAACAGCAAACCTCTCCAAATTGTCTCAGGTTGTTTATTGTGACCTATTAAACACACAAAATAACACCCATGATGACAGGACATGTCTCACTGTATAATTTAATTTCTACCTACATTTATTTCTTCATTGTATTTTTTGGGGCAATTAATTGTGTTCTTATTTATTTATTGAGCATTTATTTATTTCTGTATTTATTTTTAAATATGAAAGACATGGTCCTCCATACATGTCCACTGTGAGAGACATAATCTAAAAAAAACATCCAGAAATCACAATGTATGATTTTTTAACTATTTATTTGTATGATACAGCTGCAAATCAGTATTTGAACACCTGAGAAAATCAATGTTAATATTTAGTACAGAAGCCTTTGTTTGCAATTCCAGAGATCAAACGTTTCCTGTAGTTCTTCACCAGGTTTGACACGCTGCAGAAGGGATTTTGGCCCACTCGTCCACACAGATCTTCTCTAGATCAGTCAGGTTTCTGGACTGTCACTGAGAAACACGGAGTTTGAGCTCCCTCCAAAGATTCTCTATTGGGTTTAGGTCTGGAGACTGGCTAGGCCACGCCAAAACCTTGATCTGCTTCTTTCAGAGCCACTCCTTGGTTCTCCTGGCTGTGTGCTTCGGGTCATTGTCATGTTGGAAGACCCAGCCTCGACCCATCTTCAATGCTCTAACTGAGGGAAGGAGGTTGTTCCCCAAAATCTCCCAATACATGGCCCCGGTCCTCCTCTCCTTAATACAGTGCAGTTGCCCTGTCCCATGTGCAGAAAAACACCCCCAAAGCATGATGCTACCCCCCCATGCTTCACAGTAGGGATGGTGTTCTTGGGATGGTTCTCATCATTCTTCTTCCTCCAAACACAGTTAGTGGAATTAGTGGACCTTTTTTCACCAAGCTGCTTGGACATGTCCCTGTAGCCCTTTTCCAGCCTTGTGGAGGTGGACAATTTAGTCTCAAGTGTCTTTGGACAGCTCTTTGGTCTTGGCCATGTTAGTAGTTGGATTCTTACTGATTGTATGGGGTGGACAGGTGTCTTTATGCAGCTAACGACCTCAAACAGGAGCATCTAATTTAGGATAATAAATGGAGTGGAGGTGGACATTTTGAAGGCAGACTAACAGGTCTTTGAGGGTCAGAATTCTAGCTGATAGACAGGTGTTCAAATACTTATTTGCAGCTGTATCATACAAATAAATAGTTAAAAAATCATACATTGTTATTTCTGGATTTCTTTTTTAGATTATGTCTCTCACAGTGGACATGCACCTACGATGACAATTTCAGACCCCTCCATGATTTCTAAGTGGGAGAACTTGCAAAATAGCAGCGTGTTCAAATACTTATTTTCCTAACTGTATATATATATATATATATATATATACATATATATATATATATATATATATATATAATATATACATATACATATACACACAAATATATATATAGCCTATATATATATATATATATAAAAATAAAATAAAATATAATACACTGACCGTCCCATGTTGTTCCTTTCGTCAAACATCTTCTTCACTCTCATGTAAACTTGATGACAAGTACGAGGAATCCCCTCAGCTGGATACAGACAGGTGAGAGAGACAGACAGGTGAGAGAGACAGACAGGTGAGAGAGACAGACAGGTCAGAGATAGACAAGTCAGAGACAGACAGATAAGTGAGAGAAACAGACAGGTGAGAGAGACAGACAGGAAAGAGAGACAGACAGGTCAGAGACAGACAGACAAGTGAGAGAGATAGACAGGAGAGAGAGGTGAGAGAGAGAGACAGACTGGAAAGAGAGACAGAGTGTATTATATCTCTATTGATGACGCTCTCTGCGTACCTATCCTCTCCAGGAAGTGATGCTGTGCTCTCAGCTTCCTGATTGGCTGCGTCTGATCTTTGTATCTCTCAGGAAACAGAAGCTGATTGGCCGAGCCGATGCCCGTCAGAACCAGGAAGTCAGCCACGTTCTTCCCGATCTGCCGGTTCTCCTCCCGGGTGCAGCGGCCCCAACGCAGAGACACACCTGCACCATGATTACACGTATTATTATTATTAATATTATTATTAGCATCATTATTATTATATACAATATATATATATTACTACAGTACTGAAGTACTTGTGTTTTGTACCTTGCTGTTTGAAGTTTCTGAAGCGCTGCAGGTCGTATTTGATCAGCTTCTTGACCTCGTTGACGGATTTCTTCCTCACGTCTGGAACAAAGTCCTGCAGCTCGTCCAACAGCGCCGCGTCCACCCTGGACACGGGAAGGACACGGCGAGGACACAGGAGGTACACAGGAAGGACACGGGTGGTAAACAGGAAGGACACAGGAAGGACACGGGAGGTAAACAGGAAGTAAACAGGAAGAACTACAACACCACAGATGCAACAGAATTAACTCTGTTAGCTTCTTCACTCTTCATGAGTAATAATAATGATAATAATAATAATAATAATAATAATAATAATAATAATACTAATAATAATAATAATAATAATAATAATAATAATAATAGATAATAATAATAATAATAATAATAGTAATAATAATAATAGTAATAATAATAATAATAACAGTAATAGTAATAATAATAATAGTAATAATAATAATAATAGTAATAATAGTAATAATAATGATAATAATAATAATGATAATAATAATAATGAACTCACTGCTCGTCTGCAGCTTCTCTCTTCTTCTCTCTTCTTCCTCCTCTTCCCGCTGTCTTCTTCTTCGTCTCTTTCCTCCTCTCCTCTTTCCTTGTCTTAATCACTTCCTCCACCCTCCCAGCTCTCTTCTTCTTCTTTTTCTTCTTCTTTGGTTCTTGTATGTCTGCTTCTCGGTGGTTTTGGGGTGTTGTTGCCGTGGCGACGCTCTCTTCACTCAGCGCCATCTTGTCTTTCTTCTTCTTTTCTGTCTCACTGGTTTCCATGACGACCTGCGTCTCCCTCTTCTTTTTCTTCTTCTCTCTCTCACTGGTCTCCATGACGACCTGCTCTTCTTCCCTTCTCTTCTTCTTTTTCTTCTTCATCTTCTGGGTGCTTTCCTCTTCATCAACAGGAAGATTCTCCTCCTCTTCCTCCCTCTTCTTCTTCTTCTCTGTCTCACTGGTCTCCATGACGACGCCCTCTTCCTCCCTCCTCCTCCTCCTCTTCCTCTCCGGGCCATCCGGAGTTGGGATGTCCACCGGTGTGGGACAGCGCTCCATCTCTAAAAGAGACCTCAGATACAGTATTAGGGGACCACTAAGGTCTATATAAAAGACACTTCAGATCCAGTATTAGGGACCACTATGGTCTATATAAAAGAGACTTCAGATACAGTATTATGGACCACTAAGGTCTATATAAAGAGACTTCAGATACAGTATTAGGGGACCACTAAGGTCTATATAAAAGACACTTCAGATACAGTATTAGGGACCACTAAGGTCTATATAAAGACACTTCAGATACAGTATTAGGGACCACTAAGGTCTACAGTGCCTTGCGAAAGTATTCGGCCCCTTTGAACTTTTCAACCTTTTGACACATTTCAGGCTTCAAACACAAAGATATAAAAAAATATATTTTTTGTGAAGAATCACCAACAAGTGGGACACAATTGTCAAGTGGAACGAAATCTATTGGATATTTTAAACTTTTTTAGCAAATAAAAAACTGAAAAGTGGTGCGTGCAAAATTATTCGGCCCCTTTACTTTCAGTGCAGCAAACTCACTCCAGAAGTTCAGCGAGGATCTCTGAATGATCCAATGTTGTCCTAAATGACTGATGGTGATAAATAGAATCCACCTGTGTGTGATCAAGTCTCTGTATAAATGCACCTGCTCTGTGATAGTCTCAGGGTTCTGTTGAAAGCGCAGAGAGCATCATGAAGACCAAGGAACACACCAGGCAGGTCCGTAATACTGTTGTGGAGAAGTTTAAAGCCGGATTTGGATACAAAAAGATTTCCCAAGCTTTAAACATCCCAAGGAGCACTGTGCAAGCAATCATTTTGAAATGGAAGGAGTATCAGACCACTGCAAATCTACCAAGACCTGGCCGTCCCTCTAAACTTTCAGCTCAGACAAGGAGAAGACTGATCAGAGATGCAGCCAAGAGGCCCATGATCACTCTGGATGAACTGCAGAGATCTACAGCTGAGGTGGGAGAGTCTGTCCATAGGACAACAATCAGTCGTACACTGCACAAATCTGGCCTTTATGGAAGAATGGCAAGAAGAAAGCCATTTCTCAAAGATATCCATAAAAAGTCTCGTCTAAAGTTTGCCACAAGACACCTGGGAGACACCAAACATGTGGAAGAAGGTGCTCTGGTCAGATGAAAGCAAAATCTAACTTTTTGGCCACAATGCAAAACGATATGTTTGGCGTAAAAGCAACACAGCTCATCACCCTCAACACACCATCCCCACTGTCAAACATGGTGGTGGCAGCATCATGGTTTGGGCCTGCTTTTCTTCAGCAGGGACAGGGAAGATGGTTAAAATTGGGGGGAAGATGGATGCAGCCAAATACAGGACCATTCTGGATGAAAACCTATTGGAGTCTGCAAAAGACCTGAAACTGGGAGGGAGATTTATTTTCCAACAAGACAATGATCCCAAACATACAGCAAAATCTACAAAGGAATGGTTCACAAATAAACGTATCCAGGTGTTAGAATGGCCAAGTCAAAGTCCAGACCTGAATCCAATCGAGAATCTGTGGAAAGAGCTGAAAACTGCTGTTCACAAACGCTCTCCATCCAACCTCACTGAGCTCCAGCTGTTTTGCAAGGAAGAATGGGCAAGAATGTCAGTCTCTCGATGTGCAAAACTGATAGAGACATACCCCAAGCGACTTGCAGCTGTAATCGCAGCAAAAGGTGGCTCTACAAAGTATTAACGCAAGGGGGCCCAATCATTTTGCACGCACCACATTTCAGTTTTTTATTTGCTAAAAAAGTTTAAAATATCCAATAGATTTCGTTCCACTTCACAATTGTGTCCCACTTGTTGGTGATTCTTCACAAAAAATAAAATTTTTTATATCTTTATGTTTGAAGCCTGAAATGTGTCAAAAGGTTGAAAAGTTCAAGGGGGCCGAATACTTTTGCAAGGCACTGTATATAAAAGAGACTTCAGATACAGTATTAGAGACCACTAAGGTCTATATAAAGAGACTTCAGATACAGTATTAGGGACCACTAAGGTCTATATAAAGAGACTTCAGATACAGTATTAGAGACCACTAAGGTCTATATAAAGAGACTTCAGATACAGTATTAGAGACCACTAAGGTCTATATAAAGAGACTTCAGATACAGTATTAGGGGACCACTAAGGTCTATATAAAGAGACTTCAGATACAGTATTAGAGACCACTAAGGTCTATATAAAGAGACTTCAGATACAGTATTAGGGACCACTATGGTCTATATAAAGAGACTTCAGATACAGTATTAGGGACCACTAAGGTCTATATAAAAGAGACTTCAGATACAGTATTAGGGGACCACTAAGGTCTATATAAAGAGACTTCAGATACAGTATTAGGGAACCACTAAGGTCTATATAAAGAGACTTCAGATACAGTATTAGGGACCGCTATGGTCTATATAAAGAGACTTCAGATACAGTATTAGGGGACCACTAAGGTCTATATAAAAGAGACTTCAGATACAGTATTAGGGACTACTAAGGTCTATATAAAAGAGACTTCAGATACAGTATTAGGGGACCACTAAGGTCTATATAAAGAGACTTCAGATACAGTATTAGGGACTACTAAGGTCTATATAAAAGAGACTTCAGATACAGTATTAGGGGACCACTAAGGTCTATATAAAAGAGACTTCAGATACAGTATTAGGGACCACTAAGGTCTATATAAAGAGACCTCAGATACAGTATTAGGGACCAGTACACTGCACAAGCCGAAGCACTGCTACTTGGGCGGAGTGATCTGCTGCAGCAGCGTTGTTACTTCCGTCAACAACACCAATGTGACTAGCTAGCGAATCCCTCCGCCCAAGTAGCAGTGCTTTGCCTCAGAGAATATAGTCCCCTGTATGTATACGGTTAGCTGTCATGTGAACTCATCTGCACACGGGGGGGCTCTCGGTTCATATAGGGCTAGGGTTAGGGGCTACTTTCAATCTGCTCTCGGTTCATATCTCTACTTTAGAGATCATTTCCTATTGGCGCAGTGTTGTTGTTGCTAGGCGACGGTTCATAGTTACTACAACGTTAATGCACTAATACTAACTCCTGTTTTAATATTCCTATATTTAACTATCTTAGGGTTAATATTTCATTAATTTAATATCTTACCGTCTCCGTCTATCTTCTGCGGCTGCACGCGGGCTGGGAGGCTGCACGCTGCTTGTTTACTTCCTGCTCTATATCTGCACATGCGCACGGTGCCTCGAGATCGGACCGGAACGAGGTCTCACTCTGACGTAGTTTCCGGTTGTTTTCTCTGCAAGCTGAAATGTAACGAAGTACTTTTACTCCCGATGTTTAAGGAACTAGTTCTCTGATTGAATTAAGTTTATGATCTATTTCCACATGTTTCAATAACAATGCCAATATTATATTAATGATCCTAATATTATCATTAGCTGTTGAAATAAAAAACATTGTGTGTATATATTTATATATATATATATACAGTGAGGACAATAAGTATTTGAACACGCTGCTATTTTGCAAGTTCTCCCACTTAGAAATCATGGAGGGGTCTGAAATTGTCATCGTAGGTGCATGTCCACTGTGAGAGACATAATCTAAAAAAAACATCCAAAAATCACAATGTATGATTTTTTAACTATTTATTTGTATGATACAGCTGCAAATAAGTATTTGAACACCTGAGAAGATCAATGTTAATATTTGGTACAGTAGTCTTTGTTTGCAGTTCCAGAGGTCAAACGTTTCCTGTAGTTCTTCACCAGGTTTGACACACTGCAGAAGGGATTTTGGCCCACTCCTCCACACAGATCTTCTCTAGATCAGTCAGGTTTCTGGGCTATCGCTGAGAAACACGGAGTTTGAGCTCCCTCCAAAGATTCTCTATTGGGTTTAGGTCTGGAGACTGGCTAGGCCACGCCAAAACCTTGACCTGCTTCTTCCAGAGCCACTCTTTGGTTCTCCTGGCTGTGTGCTTCGGGTCATTGTCATGTTGGAAGACCCAGCCTCGACCCATCTTCAATGCTCTAACTGAGGGAAGGAGGTTGTTCCCCAAAATCTCGCAATACATGGCCCCGGTCCTCCTCTCCTTAATACAGTGCAGTCGCCCTGTCCCATGTGCAGAAAAACCCCCCCAAAGCATGATGCTACCCCCCCCATGCTTCACAGTAGGGATGGTGTTCTTGGGATGGTTCTCATCATTCATCTTCCTCCAAACACGATTAGTGGAATTATGACCAAAAAGTTCTATTTTGGTCTCATCTGACCACATGACTTTCTCCCATGACTCCTCTGGATCATCCAAATGGTCATTGCCAAGCTTAAGCCGGTCTTGACATGTGCTGGTTTAAGAAGGGGAACCTTCCGTGCCATGCATGATTTCAAACCATGACGTCTTAGTGTATTACCAACAGTAACCTTGGAAACGGTGGTCCCAGCTCTTTTCAGGTCATTGACCAGCTCCTCCCGTGTATTTCTGGGCTGATTTCTCACCTTTCTTAGGATCACTGAGACCCCACGAGGTGAGATCTTGCATGGAGCCCCAGTCTGAGGGAGATTGACAGTCATGTTTAGCTTCTTCCATTTTCTAATGATTGCTCCAACAGTGGACCTTTTTCACCAAGCTGCTTGGACATGTCCCCGTAGCCCTTTCCAGCCTTGTGGAGGTGGACAATTTAGTCTCTAGTGTCTTTGGACAGCTCTTTGGTCTCTGCCATGTTAGTAGTTGGATTCTTACTGATTGTATGGGGTGGACAGGTGTCTTTATGCAGCTACTGACCTCAAACAGGTGCATCTAATTTAGGATAATAAATGGAGTTGAGGTGGACATTTTGAAGGCAGACTAACAGGTCTTTGAGGGTCAGAATTGTAGCTGATAGACAGGTGTTCAAATACTTATTTGCAGCTGTATCATACAAATAAATAGTTAAAAAATCATACATTGTGATTTCTGGATTTTGTTTTTTAGATTATGTCTCTCACAGTGGACATGCACCTACGATGATAATTTCAGACCCCTCCATGATTTCTAAGTGGGAGAACTTGCAAAATAGCAGGATGTTCAAATACTTATTTTCCTCACTGTAGGACTGAACCCAGAACCTTGGACTGAACACAGTACGTAGGACGAACCCAGCACGTAGGACTGAACCCAGCACGTAGGACTGAACCCAGCACATAGGACTGAACCCAGCACGTAGGACTGAACCCAGTACGTAGGACTGAACTCAACACGTAGAACCGAACCCAGTACCTAGGACTGAACCCAGCACCTAGGACTGAACCCAGCATGTAGGACTGAACCCAGCACGTAGGACCGAACCCAACACATAGGACCGAACCCAGTACGTAGAACCGAACCCAGCACGTAGGACAAACCCAGTACGTAGAACCAAACCCAGCACCTAGGATTGAACCCAGCACCTAGGACTGAACCCAGCACGTAGGACTGAACCCAACACGTAGGACGAACCCAGCACGTAGGACGAACCCAGTACGTAGAACCGAACCCAGCACGTTGGACTGAACCCACCAGGTAGGACTGAACCCAGTACGTAGGACTAAACCCAGCATGTAGGACTGAACCCAGTACATAGGACTGAACCCAGCACGTAGGACTGAACCCAACACGTAGGACAAACCCAGCACCTAGGACTGAACCCAGCACCTAGGACAGAACCAAGCACGTAGGACTGAACCCAGCACCTAGGACTGAACCCAGCACGTAGGACTGAACACAGTACATAGGACTGAACACAGCACCTAGGACTGAACCCAGCACCTAGGTCAGAACCCAGTACATAGGACTGAACACAGCACCTAGGACTGAACCCAGCACCTAGGACTGAACCCAGGACGTAGGATGAACCCAACACGTAGAACTGAACCCAACACGTAGGACGAACCCAGCACGTAGGACAAACCCAGCACGTTGGACTGAACCCACCAGGTAGGACTGAACCCAGCATGTAGGACTGAACCCAGTACCTAGGACTGAACCCAGCACGTAGGACTGAACACAGTACATAGGACTGAACACAGCACCTAGGACTGAACCCAGCACCTAGGACAGAACCCAGTACATAGGACTGAACACAGCACCTAGGACTGAACCCAGCACCTAGGACTGAACCCAGGACGTAGGACGAACCCAATACGTAGAACTGAACCCAGCACGTAGGACAAACCCAGCACGTTGGACTGAACCCACCAGGTAGGACTGAACCCAGTACGTAGGACTAAACCCAGCATGTAGGACTGAACCCAGCACGTAGGACTAAACCCAGCATGTAGGACTGAACCCTGTACATAGGACTGAACCCAGCACGTAGGGCTGAACCCAGCACGTAGGACTGAACCCAACATGTAGGACGAACCCAGCACCTAGGACTGAACCCAGAACCTAGGACAGAACCAAGCACGTAGGACTAAACCCAGCATGTAGGACTGAACCCAGTACATAGGACTGAACCCAGCACGTAGGACTGAACCCAACACGTAGGACGAACCCAGCACCTAGGACTGAACCCAGCACCTAGGACAGAACCAAGCACGTAGGACTGAACCCAGCACCTAGGACTGAACCCAGCACGTAGGACTGAACCCAGTACATAGGACTGAACACAGCATCTAGGACTGAACCCAGCACCTAGGACTGAACCCAGGACGTAGGATGAACCCAACACGTAGAACTGAACCCAACACGTAGGACGAACCCAGCACGTAGGACAAAACCAGCACGTTGGACTGAACCCACCAGGTAGGACTGAACCCAGCATGTAGGACTAAACCCAGCACCTAGGACTGAACCCAGCACATAGGACTGAACACAGTACATAGGACTGAACACAGCACCTAGGACTGAACCCAGCACCTAGGACAGAACCCAGTACATAGGACTGAACACAGCACCTAGGACTGAACCCAGCACCTAGGACTGAACCCAGGACGTAGGACGAACCCAACACGTAGAACTGAACCCAACACGTAGGACAAACCCAGCACGAAGGACAAACCCAGCACGTTGGACTGAACCCACCAGGTAGGACTGAACCCAGTACGTAGGACTAAACCCAGCATGTAGGACTGAACCCAGCACGTAGGACTAAACCCAGCATGTAGGACTGAACCCTGTACATAGGACTGAACCCAGCACGTAGGACTGAACCCCGTACATAGGACTGAACCCCGCACGTAGGACTGAACCCAGCACGTAGGACTGAACCCAACATGTAGGACGAACCCAGCACCTAGGACTGAACCCAGCACGTAGGACTGAACCCCGTACATAGGACTGAACCCAGCACGTAGGACTGAACCCAGCACGTAGGACTGAACCCAACATGTAGGACGAACCCAGCACCTAGGACTGAACCCAGCACCTAGGACAGAACCAAGCACGTAGGACTAAACCCAGCATGTAGGACTGAACCCAGTACATAGGACTGAACCCAGCACGTAGGACAGAACCAAGCACGTAGAACTGAACCCAGCACCTAGGACTGAACCCAGCACGTAGGACTGAACACAGTACATAGGACTGAACACAGCACCTAGGACTGAACCCAGCACCTAGGACAGAACCCAGTACATAGGACTGAACACAGCACCTAGGACTGAACCCAGCACCTAGGACTGAACACAGGACGTAGGACGAACCCAACACGTAGAACTGAACCCAACACGTGGGGACGAACCCAGCACGTAGGACAAGGACAAACCCAGCACGTTGGACTGAACCCAGCATGTAGGACTGAACCCAGCACGTAGGACTAAACCCAGCATGTAGGACTGAACCCCGTACATAGGACTGAACCCAGCACGTAGGACTGAACCCAGCACGTAGGACTGAACCCAACACGTAGGACGAACCCAGCACCTAGGACTGAACCCAGCACCTAGGACAGAACCAAGCACGTAGGACTGAACCCAGCACCTAGGACTGAACCCAGCATGTAGGACTGAACACAGCACCTAGGACTGAACCCAGCACCTAGGACTGAACCCAGTACATAGGACTGAACACAGCACTTAGGACTGAACCCAGCACCTAGGACTGAACCCAGGACGTAGGACGAACCCAACACGTAGAACTGAACCCAACACGTAGGACGAACCCAGCACGTAGGACGAACCCAGCACATAGAACTTAAACCAGCACGTAGGACGAACCCAGCAACTAGAACCGAACCCAGCATGTAGGACTGAACCCAGCACCTAGGACTGAACCCAGTACGTAGGACAAACCCAACACGTAGAACCGAACCCAGCACGTAGGACAGAACCCAGCACCTGGGACTGAACCCAGCATGTAGGACAGAACCCAGCACCTGGGACTGAACCCAGCATGTAGGACCGAACCCAACATGTCCGGAATGAATGAGGATAATCCCTGTGCTCCTGGATGACGAGGAACTCTGAATGGATGGAGGTAATCCCTGGGATCCTGGATGAAGAGGAACTCTGAATGGAAGGGGGTAATCCCTGGGATCCTGGAGGAAGAGGAACTCTGAATGGAAGGAGGTAATCCCTGGGATCCTGGAGGAAGAGGAACTCTGAATGGAAGGTGGTAATCCCTGGGATCCTGGAGGAAGAGGAACTCTGAATGGAAGGTTGTAATCCCTGGGATCCTGGAGGAAGAGGAACTCTGAATGGAAGGGGGTAATCCCTGGGATCCTGGAGGAAGAGGAACTCTGAATGGAAGGTGGTAATCCCTGGGATCCTGGAGGATGAGGAACTCTGAATGGATGGGGGAGGTTTCTGTTCTTAAAGAACCCTCAGGACACACACACACACACACACACACACACACAGACACACACACACACACACACAGAGTCACACACACACTTCCACAAGCACACACAGACACACACACTTCCACACACACACACACACACACACACACACACACACACACACACGTACACAGAGACACACACACACACACACACACACACACACACACAGACACACACAAACACACACACACACACACACACACACACACAGACACACACAAACACACACACACACACACACACACACACACACACAGACGCACACACAGACACAACCCCCCCGTCCCTTATAGAGTCCATGTTATATTTATAGTGTGATGGGGGAGGAGAGAGCCAGCAGAGGTAGATGTAGATTAAAGCCTGACTCTCTCTCTCTGTGTCTCCCCCCGGGGGTCCACACGGTCTCCATGGTGATGAGAAGCTGCCCGGTAATATGTGCCCCTCACAATACCTCTCCCCCCCCTTTCTAATTCTGCTTCTGCGCTTGGATCAGAGAGAGGACAGTCTCGTGTTGGCGTCTCTGAGCATCAGACGTTCAGTCAGCAGGAAGATCATCCGGATCCGGACCCCGTCTCTTGGACGCCCTCTCTTTGACCCCGTTCCTGGACCTCGTCTACCGGACCCCGTCTCCTGGACCCTGTCTCCCGGGCCCCGTCTCCTGGTCCCCCTCTCCTGGACCCCGTCTCCCGGACCACATCTCCCGGACCCCGTCTTCTGGACCCTGTCTCCCGGGCCCCTTCTCCCGGACCCCGGTTCCGGGACGCCGTCTCCGGGACTCTGATCCGTTGACAATCTCAGAACTACAGGACTCCAGACACAGTCTCCCAGACTCTGTCTCCCGGACTCTGTCTCCCGGACTCTGATCCGTTGACAGTCTCAGAACTACAGGACTCCGTACTCCGGACGCCGTTTCCCGTACCCCGTCTCCTAGACCCCGGACTCTGATCCACAGACAGTTCCAGAACTACAGGATTTTATTTTACAGTTTGATCCAGGATGAACATTTGCAGACTTTTGGCTCAGCTGGAGATGTGTTTAACACTCCTGGTCCGACCCGGTCTCCAGCTGCAGGTTTAACAGTCCTGGTCCGACCCGGTCTCCAGCTGCAGGTTTAACTGTCCTGGTCCGGCCTGGTCTCCAGCTGCAGGTTTAACAGTCCTGGTCTGACCCGGTCCCCAGCTGCAGGTTTAACTGTCCTGGTCCAACCCGGTCTCCAGCTGCAGGTTTAACTGTCCTGGTCCAACCCGGTCTCCAGCTGCAGGTTTAACTGTCCTGGTCCGACCCGGTCTCCAGCTGCAGGTTTAACTGTCCTCAGATTATGTTCTGGATGGATAGATTATGTTCTGCCCAAAATGACGTCCTCTAAAGAGCTTCTTGTCCCAGAGGAGACACTAGAACATAATCATATTTAACACGCTGTCACAAATAAATGACTCGGACTGATTAATAGATCATCTCATAGAGATTAATTAAGTCTAATTAAGATAATCTCTGAGGACCGGCAGGATGTTCTGGAGGACCCAGGCGTGGTCCTGGGACGATGCAGCGAGGGATGATGATGGTGAAGATGATGCTGGTTATTTGCTTGCAGCAGAATTCAGAAGCAGTCCAGACCCAGCGCCAGAGACCAATGTGAACCGCAGCACCAGCACCATGAACCACGGCACCCTGAACCATGGCACCCTAAACCACAGCACCCTGAACCCCGGCACCATGAACCACGGCGCCCTGAACCATGGCACCCTGAACCACAGCACCCTGAACCCCAGCACCATGAACCACAGCGCCCTGAACCACGGCACCATAAACCACGGCGCCCTGAACCACGACGCCCTGAACCACAGCACCCTGAACCCCGTCACCTTGAACCATGGCGCCCTTAACCCCGGCACCCTGAACCACGACGCCCTGAACCACAACCCTGGACCCAAAGACCTGCCTCGCCCCGGCATCGCCCTCACCACAACCAGCAGTTCCAGCATGGGGGGGGCCTTCTTCGTCTCCACGCTCCACACCAACGCCACCCAGCGCCAGGCAACCTGGGACAGGGGCACCGCCCGCCGGCTGACGGTGAGTCCCAACTTTGATTTGGTGTTAGGGTTACCCTGCACCGGGCTCTGACAGCCAATCAGATCACAGATGTGTTGTTTTCTTTACAGCCTCATCAAACATTAACATGACG
>CM049375.1:944705-952205 GCA_026937815.1 Etheostoma perlongum | reverse complement strand
CATTTAGCATCTAGCGTCTAGCGACTAGCATCTAGCGTCTAACGTCAAACGTCTAGCGTGTAACGCCAAGGGTCTAACATCTAGCATCTAGCATGTAGCATGTAGCATCTACTGCCTGTTCCCATGGTTGGATACGGGGTCTTCTGCCGTGATGGTGTGTTGTCATGCTGATGCTGTCCTGTTGTCATGCTGTGCTGTTGTCATGCTGATGCTGTCCTGTTGTCATGCTGTGCTGTTGTCATGGTGATGCTGTTTGTTGTTTTCAGCCTTTGGATGTGTGCAGCCCGGGCAGAAGCCTGCTGATGTCAGAGCAAATGGTTCTGCACCAGACCGACCTGCTGCCTGCAAAGGTAACTCCCACATACTGTATATAAATACTATATATACTATACTGCAATACACATATAGTATTACTGCTGTACTGCCAGAGTAACTCCCACACATATATATATACCTCTGTACATGTATACTACTACTCAGAGGATATGGTTCTGCACCAGACCGACCTGCTGCCTGCAAAGGTAACTAAGGTAACTTCCACATATATATATATACTGTATATATTTATATATACAGTATATATATATATATATGCATGTATGTATATACTGTATATGTGTATACTGTATATATAAATATCCTGATCACAGTATTGATCCTCTCGAGTCTTGAGACAGAGAGTCTGCAGACAAGCTGAGACCCGAACCAGGATTAGTTTAACACTAACGGATCAGACACACACACATCACACACACACACACACACACACACACACACACACACACACACACACACACACACACACACACACAGACACTGTTTCTGGTAATGTGCTGCGTTTTAGTTTTATGTTACCAATAAAAGTGAATATGAGATCAACACAGATGACTGAAATCCCTCACTCATCCTGTGTGTGTGTGTGTGTGTGTGTTTGCGTGTGCGTGTGTGTGTGTGTCAGGTGACCGTGTTGATCTACAGTGACCTGCTGCTGTTCACCAGAGAGGACGAAGCCGGACGCTGCAACGTCCTCCAGAGTCCACTGTACCTGAACACACTGCAGCTCCGAGAGGGTAAACACACACACACACACAGACATACACACACACACAGACACACAGACAGACACAGACACACACACAGACACACACGCACACACACACACACAGACACACACACACACAGACACACACACACACACAGACCACACACACAGACACAGACACACACTCACACACACACACACATACAGTGAGGAAAATAAGTATTTGAACACCCTGCTATTTTGCAAGTTCTCCCACTTAGAAATCATGGAGGGGTCTGAAATTGTCCTCGTAGGTGCATGTCCACTGTGAGAGACATAATCTAAAAAAAAATCCAGAAATCACAATGTATGATTTTTTAACTATTTATTTGTATGATACAGCTGCAAATAAGTATTTGAACACCTGTCTATCAGCTAGAATTCTGACCCTCAAAGACCTGTTAGTCTGCCTTCAAAATGTCCACCTCCACTCCATTTATTATCCTAAATTAGATGCACCTGTTTGAGGTCGTTAGCTGCATAAAGACACCTGTCCACCCCATACAATCAGTAAGAATCCAACTACTAACATGGCCAAGACCAAAGAGCTGTCCAAAGACACTAGAGACTAAATTGTACACCTCCACAAGGCTGGAAAGGGCTACGGGGACATGTCCAAGCAGCTTGGTGAAAAAAGGTCCACTGTTGGAGCAATCATTAGAAAATGGAAGAAGCTAAACATGACTGTCAATCTCCCTCGGACTGGGGCTCCATGCAAGATCTCACCTCGTGGGGTCTCAATGATCCTAAGAAAGGTGAGAAATCAGCCCAGAACTACACTGGAGGAGCTGGTCAATAACCTGAAAAGAGCTGGGACCACCGTTTCCAAGGTTACTGTTGGCAATAATTCAATTCAATTCAATTCAATTTTATTTATAGTATCAATTCATAACAAGCATTGTCTCGAGACACTTTACAGATAGAGCACAGAACACCCAGAATTTACAAGGACCCAACAGTTCTAGTATTTTCCTACAGAGCAAGCAACAGTGCAACAGTGGCGAGGAAAAACTTCCTTTTAGGCAGAAACCTCGGTCAGACCCAGACCCAGACCCGGGCCCACACCCAGACCCAGACCCAGGCTCTTGGTAGGCGGTGCCTGACGACCGGTTGGGGATAGAATGAAGAGTGGCAATAACAGTCCCAAAAAATAGTAGTATGTAGTAGTTCATGGCATAGCAGGGCACTGTGCAGCGTTACAAGGCACAGCAGGACGTAGCAGGGCACATCAGGGCGTGTAGCGGGACCATTGCGACAGCTGCAACCATGATTTTGGGGCCTCCCTGATCCAATAATACACTAAGACGTCATGGTTTGAAATCATGCATGGCACGGAAGGTTCCCCTGCTTAGACCAGCACATGTCAAGGCCCGTCTTAAGTTTGCCAATGACCATTTGGATGATCCAGAGGAGTCATGGGAGAAAGTCATGTGGTCAGATGAGACCAAAATAGAACTTTTTGGTCATAATTCCACTAACCGTGTTTGGAGGAAGAAGAATGATGAGTACCATCCCTACTGTGAAGCATGGGGGGGTAGCATCATGCTTTGGGGGTGTTTTTCTGCACATGGGACAGGGCGACTGCACTGTATTAAGGAGAGGAGGACCGGGGCCATGTATTGCGAGATTTTGGGGAACAATCTCCTTCCCTCAGTTAGAGCATTGAAGATGGGTCGAGGCTGGGTCTTCCAACATGACAATGACCCGAAGCACACAGCCAGGAGAACCAAGGAGTGGCTCTGAAAGAAGTAGATCAAGGTTCTGGCGTGGCCTAGCCAGTCTCCAGACCTAAACCCAATAGAGAATCTTTGGAGGGAGCTCAAACTCCGTGATTCTCAGCGATAGCCCAGAAACCTGACTGATCTAGAGAAGATCTGTGTGGAGGAGTGGGCCAAAATCCCTTCTGCAGTGTGTCAAACCTGGTGAAGAACTACAGGAAACGTTTGACCTCTGGAACTGCAAACAAAGGCTACTGTACCAAATATTAACATTGATTTTCTCAGGTGTTCAAATACTTATTTTCAGCTGTATCATACAAATAAATAGTTAAAAAATCATACATTGTGATTTCTGGATTCTTTTTTTAGATTATGTCTCTCACAGTGGACATGCACCTACGATGACAATTTCAGACCCCTCCATGATTTCTAAGTGGGAGAACTTGCAAAATAGCAGGGTGTTCAAATACTTATTTTACTCACTGTATATGTAATTTTGTTTGTGTATATCTGTGTGTGTCTCTGTCTCTGCATGTGTCTCTGTGTGTGTGTATGTGTGTGTGTGTGTCTGTGTCTGTCTCAGTGTCCTCGGAGCCGTTGCAGATCTACTTCCTGCAGAACTCTCAGACGTCCTGGTCTTGTCTCTTCAGTCTGGAGGCGTTGAGCTTCGAGCAGAAGGTCAGAGTCCATCTCTGTCTCCACGACAACATCCAGCTGCAGCTGGTTGCCACGGAGACCAGACACAGCCACCAGGTATGACAGAGACACACCTGTAAGCCCCGCCCACAATCGCTCATAAAACACAACATCATTGGTTCATACACTTGTCTAGTCTAGTCTAATCTAGTCTAGACTAGATTTCTATGCTGAGCTCCATTACTTGGTGTATTTATCTGTTTTTTGTTCTCCCCCCTCCCCTCTTCCCCCCCTCCGCCCCCCTCAGCCCTCAGCCCTCTCCTCAGACTTGGCCTCCTCTCTCTCTCCCAGTCTGACCTCCTCTATCGGCCTTCCTCTCCTCCCTGCCTTTCTCCTTACCCCCCATGCTCTCCCTCCTCCTCCTCTCCTCCCTCCAGGACCGGCCCCTCCCTCCTGCCCCAGCCCCCCACCCCCCCCCATCAGGAGTCCGGTGTGGAAGGAGAAAGGTGGAGGATCGGTGGAAGAGCGGCAGCAGGGGGAGGGGGAGAGCGCCTCAGAGACCTCGGAGAGCGTGGGGGGGGGAGTCAGGGGGCGGGGCCTCCTCCCCTTCAACATGGAGGAGGAGGAGGAGGGAGGAGGAGGAGGAGGAGGAGGAGGAGGAGGAGGAGGAGGAAGAGGAAGAGGAGGAGGAGGAGGAGGAGGAGTCTAGCTGCAGACCTGAAGGTCTGTCTTGCTGTAGCAGGACGGCTGTAGCTCTGTCTGACTGACGGCTGTAGCTCTGTCTGACTGACGACTGTAGCTCTGTCTGACCGACGGCTGTAGCTCTGTGTGACCGACAGCTGTAGCTCTGTCTGACCGACGGCTGTAGCTCTGTCTGACTGACGGCTGTAGCTCTGTCTGACCGACGGCTGTAGCTCTGTCTGACCGACGGCTGTAGCTCTGTGTGACCGACGGCTGTAGCTCTGTCTGACCAACGGCTGTGGCTGTAGCTCTGTCTGACCGACGGCTGTAGCTCTGTCTGACCGACGGCTGTAGCTCTGTCTGACCGACGGCTGTAGCTCTGTGTGACCGACGGCTGTAGCTCTGTCTGACTGACGGCTGTAGCTCTGTGTGACCGACGGCTGTAGCTCTGTGTGACCGACGGCTGTAGCTCTGTGTGACCGACAGCTGTAGCTCTGTGTGACCGACGGCTGTAGCTCTGTCTGACCGACGGCTGTAGCTTTGTGTGTCCGACGGCTGTAGCTCTGTCTGACCGACGGCTGTAGCTTTGTGTGTCCGACGGCTGTAGCTCTGTCTGACCGACGGCTGTAGCTCTGTGTTAACTCGTTATCTCATTCATTTTGTATGCCTGTCTTAACTGATCTGGAACATCAGCTGCTAATCATGAGTGCAGCTTTATAATTATGAACTGAACGACTGTGAGCTGATTATCTGAAGATGAATCCTGTTGTTGTCGTTCAGCTCTGCGGCGCTCTCTCTCCGAGGGATCTCTGCTGCTGGAACCTCGGTCGCCCCGCTTCCTGTCTGACAGCACCATCCATCACCTCACCCGTCCCGTAACCTCTGACCTCGACTTTGGGACAGACCCCGCCCCCCTGCGTCCCTCCGTCGACACCTTAAGGAAACAGCTGACCAGAAAAGGAGGGTCTCTGCACCACATGATGCTGCTGCTCAACGGCACAAAGGTAGAGACCGGAGGAGACCTTTTAGTGTAACATGAAACAGCCCCAAAAGCACCATCACCAACCCACCAGACTCCTTGTAAATAGTCACTACTTTTATCATCGTAAAACACACTTCAGTCAAAGAGGACAGAAACTAAATAAAACTACCAAAAGCCGTCTTGGTTCATCTTTCCACTGTTCCAACAATCACCACTCTGGTCTGGTTGGAATAAACTCTTAATTCACCCATTTACATGTGGAGATATGCTGCTCTATACACGCTAAAAGTAGTGATTATTTACATGGAGTCTGGTGGAGATATGCTGCTCTATACATGCTAAAAGTAGTGATTATTTACATGGAGTCTGGTGGAGATATGCTGCTCTATACACGCTAAAAGTAGTGATTATTTACATGGAGTCTGGTGGAGATATGCTGCTCTATACACGCTAAAAGTAGTGATTATTTACATGGAGTCTGGTGGAGATGCTGTATATCCCAGAGGGCAATGCAGAAACAGGAAGTTGTTTTGTTCCTTCAGGACACAGAGGTCAGAAACCTTCGACTGAGGAAGAAGACCAAGAGTTTGTATGTACACACACACACATACACACTGAATACCAGAGATGCCAAAAGTACTCACTTCCCGTACTCGAGTAGAAGTATAAATAATTATGTTAAGAAATACTCTGGTAAAAGTAGAAGTACTTTACTCAAGTAAAAATAACAAAGTAGAGGCTTGGAAATGTACTTAAAGTATAAAGTAAAAGTAGCTGTGAGAAAGACAGAGCTCCCTGGACCAGACAGACGTTACTAGAGACGCTGAGACACTACAGGGGACATGGAGGACATGTTACTAGAGAGACGCTGAGACACTACAGGGGACATTGAGGCCATGTTACTAGAGAGACGCTGAGACACTACAGGGGACATGGAGGCCATGTTACTAGAGAGACGCTGAGACACTACAGGGGACATGGAGGACATGTTACTAGAGAGACGCTGAGACACTACAGGGGACATAGAGGACATGTTACTAGAGAGCCGCTGAGACACTACAGGGAACATGGAGGACATGTTACTAGAGAGACGCTGAGACACTACAGGGGACATGGAGGACATGTTACTAGAGAGACGCTGAGACACTACAGGGGACATGGAGGACATGTTACTAGAGAGACGCTGAGACACTACAGGGGACATGGAGGACATGTTACTACAGGGGAGAGGACATGTTGATGCTGACACTACAGGGGACATGGAGGACATGTTACTAGAGAGACGCTGAGACACTACAGGGGACATGGAGGACATGTTACTAGAGAGACGCTGAGACACTACAGGGGACATAGAGGACATGTTACTAGAGAGACGCTGAGACACTACAGGGGACATAGAGGACATGTTACTAGAGAGATGCTGAGACACTACAGGGGACATGGAGGACATGTTACTAGAGAGACGCTGAGACACTACAGGGGACATGGAGGACATGTTACTAGAGAGACGCTGAGACACTACAGGGGACATAGAGGACATGTTACTAGAGAGACGCTGAGACACTACAGGGGACATGGAGGACATGTTACTAGAGAGACGCTGAGACACTACAGGGGACATGGAGGACATGTTACTAGAGAGACGCTGAGACACTACAGGGGACATAGAGGACATGTTACTAGAGAGATGCTGAGACACTACAGGGGACATGGAGGACATGTTACTAGAGAGAGACGCTGAGACACTACAGGGGACATAGAGGACATGTTACTAGAGAGACGCTGAGACACTACAGGGGACATGGAGGACATGTTACTAGAGAGACGCTGAGACACTACAGGGGACATGGAGGACATGTTACTAGAGAGACGCTGAGACACTACAGGGGACATGGAGGACAGGCTCTTTATTCTTTATACTTTATATGCCATTGGCTACATTATAAATGGCTGTCTGCCAATAGGCCTAAAACATATATTACCATATGTAAACATATATAAAACATATATGAAACATATATAAAACATATATGAAACATATATGAAACATATATAAAACGTATATGAAACATATTTAAACATATATGAAACATATATGAAACATATATAAAACATATATGAAACATATATGAAACATATATGAAACATATATGAAACATATATAAAACATATATGAAACATATATAAAACATATATGAAACATATATGAAACATATATGAAACATATATAAAACATATATAAAACATATATGAAACATACATAAAACATATATGAAACATATATAAAACATATGAAACATATATAAAACATATATGAAACATATATGAAACATATATAAAACATATATGAAACATATATAAAACATATATAAAACATATATGAAACATATATAAAACATATA
>CM049375.1:924705-942205 GCA_026937815.1 Etheostoma perlongum | reverse complement strand
GGACATCCCTCCACCTAGTCCTGGGTCTTCCCCGAGGCCTCCTCCCAGCAGGACCCTCCACCTAGTCCTGGGTCTTCCCCAAGGCCTCCTCCCAGCTGGACGTGCCTGGAACACCTCCCTAGGGGTCCCCCAGGAGACATCCTTACCAGATGACCGAACCACCTCAACTGGCTCCTTTCAATGCGAAGGAGCAGCGGCTATACTCCGAGCTCCTCTCGGATGACTGAGCTTCTCACCCTATCTCTAAGGGAGATGCCAGCCACCCTCGTGAGGAAACCCATTTGGGCCGCTTGTACCCTGGATCTCGTTCTTTCGGTCATGATCCAGCCTTCATGACCATCGGTGAGGGTAGGAACGAACACTGACCAGTAGATCGAGAGGTTTGTCTTCTGGCTCAGCTCCCTTTTCGTCACAACGGTGCGATAAACGGAATGTAATACCGCACCGGCTGCTCCGATTCTCCGACCAATCTCACGCTCCATGGTCCCCTCACTCGCGAACAAGACCCCAAGGTACTTAAACTCCTTCACTTGGGGTAAGGACTCATTCCCTACCTGAAGAAAAGCACTCCATCGGTTTCCTGCTGAGAACCATGGCCTCAGATTTAGAGGTGCTGATCCTCATGCCAGCTGCTTCACACTCGGCTGAGAACCGATCCAGTGAGTGCTGAAGGTCACAGGCCGATGACACCATCAGGACTACATCATCTGCAAAAAGCAGCGATGAGATCCCGAGCCCACCGAACTGCAACCCCTCCCCGCCACGACTATGCCTCGATATCCTGTCCATAAATATTACACAGGATTGGTGACAAAGCGCAGCCCTGGCGGAGGCTGACCCTCCAGAACCTGAAACGAGTCTGACTTACTGCCAAGAACCCGGACACAGCTCTCACTTTGGTCATGCAGAGATTGGATAGCCCTGAGAAGGGACCCCCTTACCCCATACTCCCGCAGCACCTCCCACAATTTCTCCCGGGGGACCCGGTCATACGCCTTCTCCAGATCCACAAAACACATGTAGACTGGTTGGGCATACCCCCCCCCGGCCCCCTCCAAGATCCTTGCGAGAGTGAAGATCTGATCCGTTGTTCCACGGCCAGGACGGAATCCGCATTGTTCCTCTTCAATCCGAGGTTCGACTATCGGCTGAACCCTCCTCTTCAACACTTTGGAGTAGACTTTACCAGGGAGGCTGAGAAGTGTGATAACCCTGTAATTGGCACACACCCTCTGGTCCCCCTTTTTGAAGAGGGGAACCACCAACCTGGTCTGCCACTCCTTAGGCACCATCCCAGACTTCCACGCAATGTTGAAGAGGCGTGTCAACCAAGACATCCCCTCCCCGATTTCAGCATTTCTGGACGGATCTCATCTATCCCTGGGGCTTTGCCGCTGTGGAGTTGTTCGACTACCTCAGAGACCTCCACCAGGGACACTGATCCCCCATCATCCTCCAGCTCTGCCTTTACCACAGAGGGCGTGTCAGCTGGATTTAGGAGTTCCTCAAAGTGCTCCTTTCACCGCTCTATTACCTCCCCAGTTGAGGTCAACAATGTCCCATCATTACTGTATACAGCTTGGATGATTCCTCGCTTCCCCCTCCTGAGGTGGCGAACGGTTTTCCAGAAGCACCTTGGTGCCGACTGAAAGTCCTTCTCCATGTCTTCTCCGAACTTCTCCCACACCCGCTGCTTTGCCTCTGTCACGGCAGAGGCTGCAGCCCTTCGGGCCCGTCGGTACCTTGCAACTGCCTCCGGAGTCCTCCGAGACAACATATCCTGGAAAGACTCCTTCAGTCGGATGGCTTCCCTGGCCACCGGTGTCCACCAGGGTGTTCGAGGGTTACCGCCCCTTGAGGCACCTAAGACCCTAAGACCACAGCTCGCCGCTGCAGCTTCAGCAATGGAAACTTTGAACATTGTCCACTCAGGTTCAATGCCCCCAGCCTCCACAGGGATGCCCGAAAGGCTCCGCCGGAGGTGTGAGTTGAAAGTCCGTCGGACAGGGGCCTCCTCCAGACGTTCCCAATTTACCCGCACTACTCGTTTGGGCTTATTAGGTCTGTTCAGAGTCTCCCACCCCCGCCCCCCCCCCTGACCCAACTCACCACCAGATGGTTATCAGTTGACAGCTCTGCCCCTCTCTTCACCCGAGTGTCCAAAACATACGGCCTCAGATCAGATGAAACGATTATAAATCAATCATTGACCTTTGGCCTAGGGTGCTCTGGTACCACGTACACTTATGAGCATCCCTATGTCCGAACATGGTGTTTGTTATGGACAATCCATGACTAGCACAGGAGTCCAACAACAGACAACCACTCTGGTTTAGAACAGGGAGGCCGTTCCTCCCAATCACACCTCTCCAAGTATCTCCATCATCACCCACGTGTGCGTTGAAGGCCCCCATTATTATATTCATGTGTATTCAGGTATATTCTGTATATTCTGTATATTTATGTATATTCTGTATATTCATGTGTATTCATGTAAATGCATGTGTATTCCCTATATTCATGTGTAATCTGTGTATTCATGTGTATTCTGTATATTCATTTGTATTCTTTATATTACAGTGAGGAAAATCAGTATTTGAACACCCTGCTATTTTGCAAGTAAACAGGTGTTCAAATACTTATTTGCAGCTGTATCATACAAATAAATAGTTAAAAAATCATACATTGTTATTTCTGGATATTTTTTTTAGATTATGTCTTTCACAGTGGACATGCACCTACGATGACAATTTCAGACCCCTCCATGATTTCTAAGTGGGAGAACTTGCAAAATAGCAGCGTGTTCAAATACTTATTGTCCTCACTGTATGTATATTCTGTATATTTATGTATATTCTGTATATTCATGTGTATTCATGTGTATTCTGCGTATTCTGTGTATTCCTGTGTATTCATGTGCATTCTGTATATTTATATGTGTATATGCATGTGTATTCTGTAAATTCATGTGTATTCATGTGTATTCTGTATATTCATGTGTATTCATGTATATTCATGTGTATTTATGTATATTCATGTGTATCCATGTGTATTCTCTGTATCCATGTGTATTCATGTGTATTTATGTGTTTTTATTTGTATTTATGTGTATCCATGTGTATTCATGTGTATTCATGTTTATCCATGTGTATCCATGTGTATTTATGTGTATTTATGTGTATTTATGTGTATCCATGTGTATCCATGTCCTGAGTGTGACGGTCCAATCAGTCAGTTGAACAGTCTCCTGCTCTCCTCCCATTGGTCAGATGGGCTGGCGGTGTTCCGGCACTTCCTGAGGTCAGAGTTCAGCGAGGAGAACTTGGACTTCTGGTTGGCTGTGGAGACATTCAAGAGGACACGCCCCCTCAGCAAGATGGCTGCCCGAGCTGCCCAAATCTACAATGAGTTCATTTTTACCAACGCAACGAGACAGGTACCTGTCTGCCTGCCTGTCTGTCTGTCTGCCTGTCTGGCTGTGTCCCCATGTGACCGCTGCTGTCTGTCTCCAGGTCAACGTGGACTCTTCTGTCAGAGAATCGACCAATCAGGGCCTGCGTCTGGGTGTTAGCCCCGCCTCCTTCCAACTTGCCCAGGATCAGATTTTCAGCCTGATGGAGAGCGACAGTTACCCACGATTCCTCAGGTCCCGCCTCTACGCCCAGCTGACCAACCAGGGCTCACAGACAGCCACGCAGTCGGCCAATCGCAGCACAGCTGTGTCTGCTGGCCAATCATAAAGGAGGAGGAGAACCAGGCTGACCATCCAGTCGTCTATTTAGAAAATAAAAGACCGTATTGAGTTGCATTATGGGAAATGTAGGCTAGTGTTTTGTTTTAGATATTTTTTTAATCTCTTTTGACATTTAGTTTATAGTTTTAAATCAGTACATTAAATCATTTTGGGATTCTTTGGATAATAATTAATAAAACTCATCTTTTCATTTATTATTCAAGTCTGTCTGATTTATACAGAGGAAATATTAATGTTATTATTATTAACCATTTTTATATTAATGTTATTATTATTAACTAATGTTATATATATATATAAACATCAACGCTGTATACTTTGTATACTCTGCCCGTCCCTCCTGCCCGTCCCTGATCTCCCCAGCCCCCCCGACCGTCCCTCCTGCCCGTCCCTGATCTCCCCAGCCCCCCCGACCGTCCCTCTTGTCTGACCCCTGGACACATCTTCACCTATATTTTTCAATTTAATTTCAATTTAATTTATTTATAGTATCAATTCACAACAAGAGTTATCTCAAGACACTTTACAGATAGAGTAGGTCTAGACCACACTCCAGAATTCACAAGGACCCAACAGTGTCCTCCAGAGCAAGCAACAGTGCGACAGTGGCGAGGAAAAACTTCCTTTTAGGCAGAAACCTCGGTCAGACCCAGGCTCTTGGTAGGCGGTGTCTGACGGGCCGGTTGGGGTTAGAATGAAAAGTGGCAGTTACAATCCCAAAAAAAATAGTAGTTGTTAGTCCTTTGTAGTCGGCATAGCAGAGTGTAGCAGGAGGAACATGGCATCGCAGAGCGTGTAGCGGGACCATGGCGACAGCTGCAACCTCGATTCTGGAGCCTCCCTGATCCGAGGAAACATGCTGGGGGAAAAGAACATAAGGACTCCGGGGAATGACTCCCCAGAGCTAGGTTAGTAACAAGCATTTCTGGGACATGGATGCACATAATTGGAAAGATAGAAAAATAGAGGAGAGAGGAACTAGGTGTGTCACAGGAAGTCCCAGCTGTCTAAAACCACTATTACAGCATAACCAGGAGAGACAGTGTAAAGAGAGGAGCCTGGCCAGGCCACAACTCTCCCCAAACCCTCCCCTGGCTAGGGTAGGGGGAGAGGCACCCAGGGCCAAGGTCATGAGGGTCAGGGCTAAGGGCAGGAAGGTCAAAGTAGGGGAAGGATACAGACCCGGGTTAGGGTAGGGGAGAGAAAGATAGAGTTAAGATCAAGACGGTCAAAGTGGGGGATGGGATACAAACCCTGGTTAGGGTAGGGGGAGAGAAAATGGGGGTTAGAGTCAGGAAGGTCAGAGAGGGGGGTGAGATACAAACCCTGGTTAAGGTAGGGCATATTATTATATATGCCCTAACTATAAGCTTTATCAAAAAGGAAAGTCTTAAGCCTACTCTTAAATGTGGAGACGGTGTCTGCCTCCCGAACCCAGACTGGAACCTGGTTCCACAGGAGAGGAGCCTGATAGCTGAATGCCCTGGCTCCTATTCTATTTTTAGAGACTCTAGGAACCACAAGTAATCCTGCATTCTGGGAGCGTAGTGCTCTTGTAGGGTTGTAAGGTACTATGAGCTCTTTAAGATAAGATGGTGCCTGACCATGAAGAGCTTTGTAGGTGAGAAGAAGGATTTTAAACTCTATTCTGGATTTTACAGGAAGCCAATGCAGAGAAGCTAAAACAGGAGAGATGTGATCTCTTTTCTTGGTTCCTGTCAGAACACGCGCTGCAGCATTCTGGATCAGCTGAAGAGTCTTTATGGACTTTTTTGAGCAGCCTGATAATAAAGAATTGCAGTAATCCAGCCTAGAAGTAACAAATGCATGGACTAGTTTTTCTGCATCATTTTTAGACAGGATATTCCTGATTTTTGCAATATTACGTAGGTGAAAAAAGGAGATCCTTGAAATTTGCTTTATGTGGAAATTAAAGGACATGTCCTGATCAAAGATAACTCCAAGATTCCTCACAGTGGTGCTGGAGGCCAGGGAGATGCCATCCAGAGTAACTATCTCTTTGGATAGTGCGTCACGGAGGTGCTTGGACCCCAGAACAATAACTTCAGTTTTATCTGAGTTTAACATTAGAAAATTACAGCTTTTTTATATGTGTAAATCTGTCTTCTTCTGTCTCCCCACCAGTGGCGGCGCCAGGGAGGAGCTAGGTGGTGCTGTAGCTGCGCCTATAATCGCCATAGCACCCGCCCAGCACCCCCAACAAATGTCTGTAATTTTTTATATTTTAATGTCCTGTTTGAATAGTCTTTTTCATGTTGTTAAAAATTGGAAGTAAATGATAATTAAAAGTGTATTAATTTTAGTCTAAAATTAGAAACAGGTGATCTTCTTTGGCCAACGGGCACAGCGCCCGGTGACCTTTGACCTTAACGCAGGGCAGCTTGTTTTTGATAGCGAGTTTGGAAATTTAGCGAAGTAAAATACACCAAAATAGATCGTTTTTTGCTCCCTAAACGTCCACGTTCTGAGTTACAACCTGAAGGGAAATGAGACTGTGAAGGTGGAGACACACTGCTCGTCGTCACAGAGCCCCAGGACCAGGACCAGGACAAGGACCAAGAACATTCTGGGGATGAAGACGAAGGAGAGTTGCCGCCGGCGGTTTCCATTGATGCTAATGCTAACGTTAGAGAGGGGGAGGAGTCCCACAACCTGGGAACTTTTGGTGAGTTGCTGCATGCTAAGTTTGATCCAGCTGTGGACCAGAAGTTAGCTGCTAACCCATCAAATGATCCAGCTGTGGACACGAAGTTAGCTGCTAACCCATCAAATGATCCAGCTGTGGACCAGAAGTTAGCTGCTAACCCATCAAATGATCCAGCTGTGGACACGAAGTTAGCTGCTAACCCGTCAAATGATCCACCTGTGGACAAGAAGTTAGCTGCTAACCCATGAAATGATCCAGCTGTGGACACAAAGTTAGCTGCTAAACCATCAAATGATCCAGCTGTGGACAAAAAGTTAGCTGCTAACCCATCAAATGATCCAGCTGTGGACAAGAAGTTAGCTGCTAACCCGTCAAATGATCCACCTGTGGACAAGAAGTTAGCTGCTAACCCATCAAATGATCCAGCTGTGGACATGAAGTTAACTGCTAACCCATCAAATTATCCAGCTGTGGACAAGAAGTTAGCTGCTAACCCATCAAATGATTCAGCTGTGGACACGAAGTTAGCTGCTAACCCATCAAATGATCCAGCTGTGGACAAGAAGTTAGCTGCTAACCCATCAAATGATCCAGCTGTGGTAAGAAGTTAGCTGCTAACCCATCAAATGATCCAGCTGTGGACCAGAAGTTAGCTGCTAACCCATCAAATGATCCAGCTGTGGACCAGAAGTTAGCTGCTAACCCATCAAATGCCAAATACACTCACCATGATATTTTGGCTGTAAACATGGAGAGAACAAGGACTCTTGACTGCGACATCATTGATGCCTCAATCACAGCAACAGACGTGTTGTTTTGTTGGTGAGAGCTTGAGTTTCTCTCTGTTCGCTATTACCCATTTAATTAATTTGGTGGTTGAAGCTCTTGGCTCTTCATAGTCTCTGATGCTCCACCAACAGGAACACTGCTGATTCATCATGAGACCAGTGGTGGGACTGGCTGTGGGATTTAGGGATCTGAGCATTTTAGTGTGTGTTGCTTTGTGTTTCTTTGTGTTGCTTTGTGTTGCTTTGTGTTGCTTTGTGTTGCTGCTCCGTTGTATTCAGGGCTGTGACAGAATTGTGTGAAACATTATTTTCAGAGGTTTACATTGGCAAGCTTTTGTATGTTGTATCTATAGCCCTTGTGATGAATACACACACACAAACATACATATATGTATATATACACACACTTAACATACATATATACATATACATAAACAGGCCCGGCCCTAAACAATTTGGTGCCCTAGGCAAGATTTTAGGTGGCGCCCCCTTGCATCACTGTACAGTATTTGCATGTCTGCTAGTGTACATATACTCACATGAAACTAAAAAGCTTTGTCTTGGACATTTTTTATTTACATAAAACAATATTCACATTAAAAAAACTTAAAAATAATTAAAGAAACAAAACAAATTAACTCAATATCTGAAATACATATAATATATATAATATACATAATACATATCTGAGGCAACAGGAGGGGCATTTGATGCTGCTTCTTCAGTGCTGGGTTGTGCTGCTGAGGTGAGATGATTTGCAGGGGTTTGACTGAGAAACCTCAGCAGTGCATCTGAAGACAGAAGAGGAATATGTGACCCCAGTCTAATAATAAACACATTATTTCAAGAATAAAGTAAAATTAAATTAAATAATATAAACAAAAAAGAGATGCATGCATGATGTACACTATTGTTTATAATATACAATATACATTTTGGATTAGAAAAATTATTACTGTAATTAATTGTTATTACAGTGAAATGCTAATTAGAATAATGCAATGGATGGGTAAACTGCAGAATAATATACTATAGCATGTGGGAATGCTAACTTTGCTGTAACATTAATGATGTACACTTTAACACTAACATAGTTAGATAATATGAGCTATAACACAGCTAATAGCTGGGCTTATAAATATGAAAAATTAATAGTATTTTGAACGACTATTACCACCTGGGAAAAGGTAAAATAACCATGTCAATGCAATTAACATTATAATATCTGCTCAATAAATCTAATATATACACATTTGCCTGAGGATGGCAAGAGGGGGGGCATTTAAATCACTATTTTCCAACATCTGGGCCCTTCCATAACATTAACTGATGTTAAAACTAACAGATAGCGCTCGCTATTTATTGATTAGCCAACTATGTCATGCTAACGGCTAATGCTATTATCGATCATTGTTCTGCAACAGCAAAATAATATCATTATCATCATCACCTTTACTGTAACATTACCTCTGTCTTTGTCACGTTTTTCCTCCTCTTCTTTTCTTGTTTTCCTCCCCCTGGGCACCAGACAGTTTAGGAAGCTTTGACATTATGAGATTTAGATGCAGGTAAAAGAAGTCGGGCTTATTTTTTTTTTAATTAAGGTGACGTTATAGGTACAGCACAGGCCGGGCGCCCCCTGGTGGTTTGCGCCCTTAGTATTTGCCTATACTGCCTAAGCCACAGGCCGGCCCTGTACATAAATGTACTTATTTTAAAGCTTATAGTTAGGGCATATATAATAATATGCCCTACCTTAACCAGGGTTTGTATCTCACCCCCCCTCTCTGACCTTCCTGACTCTAACCCCCATTTTCTCTCCCCCTACCCTAACCAGGGTTTGTATCCCATCCCCCACTTTGACCGTCTTGATCTTAACTCTATCTTTCTCTCCCCTACCCTAACCCGGGTCTGTATCCTTCCCCTACTTTGACCTTCCTGCCCTTAGCCCTGACCCTCATGACCTTGGCCCTGGGTGCCTCTCCCCCCTACCCTAGCCAGGGGAGGGTTTGGGGAGAGTTGTGGCCTGGCCAGGCTCCTCTCTTTACACTGTCTCTCCTGGTTATGCTGTAATAGTGGTTTTAGACAGCTGGGACTTCCTGTGACACACCTAGTTCCTCTCTCCTCTATTTTTCTATCTTTCCAATTATGTGCATCCATGTCCCAGAAATGCTTGTTACTAACCTAGCTCTGGGGAGTCATTCCCGGAGTCCTTATGTTCTTTTCCCCCAGCATGTTTCCTCGGATCAGGGAGGCTCCAGAATCGAGGTTGCAGCTGTCGCCATGGTCCCGCTACACGCTCTGCGATGCCATGTTCCTCCTGCTACACTCTGCTATGCCGACTACAAAGGACTACTAACAACTACTATTTTTTTTTTTGGGATTGTAACTGCCACTTTTCATTCTAACCCCTAACCGGCCCGTCAGACACCGCCTACCAAGAGCCTGGGTCTGACCGAGGTTTCTGCCTAAAAGGAAGTTTTTCCTCGCCACTGTCGCACTGTTGCTTGCTCTGGAGGACACTGTTGGGTCCTTGTGAATTCTGGAGTGTGGTCTAGACCTACTCTATCTGTAAAGTGTCTTGAGATAACTCTTGTTGTGAATTGATACTATAAATAAATTGAAAATTGAAATTGAAATTATATATATATTATATATAATTATAATATTATATATATATTATATATAATTAATGCGGGCGTGTAGGCGTGTGTATAGGCTATATATATATCTATATATATATATCTATATATATATATAGATATATATATATATATATATATATATATATCTGGTGGGGTCTACCACACCAGGCTGGACCCCAGGTGCAGACTGTGCAAGGATGCCCCTGAAACAGTACAGCACATAACAGCAGGGTGTAAGATGCAGGCAGGAAGTGCGTACATGGAACGCCATAACCAGGTAGCTGTCATAGTGTACAGGAACATCTGCCACGAGTATGGGCTGGAAGTCCCAAGGTCAAAATGGAAGACACCTCCTAAGGTGGTCCTGAATGACCGAGCTAAGATCCTGTGGGACTTCAAGATCCAGACTGACAAACTGGTGATGGCTAACCAACCAGACATGGTGTTGATGGACAAACAGCAGGGGGATGGGGCAGTAGTGATAGATGTGGCAAACCCAAGCAACAGCAACATCAAGAAGAAGGAACACGAGAAGCTTGAGAAATACCAAGGGCTGAAAGAGGAGCTAGAAAAGATGTGGAAAGTAAGAGCAACAGTGGTGCCAGTGATAATCGGAGCACTGGGGGGGGCTGTGACCCCCAAACTGGGAGAGTGGCTCCAGCAGATTCCAAGTAAAACATCAGAGGTCTCTGTCCAGATGAGTGCAGTCCTAGGAACAGGTAAGATACTGCGCAGAACCCTCAAACTCCCAGGCCTCTGGTAGAGGACCCGAGCTTGAGGATGACACATACCACAAACCGACGATCACCTGTACCGAAGTCAGAGGTGTTAACCACTGAGATATCCAGGAGCTATATAGATATATGTATATATATAAATATATATATATAGATATATACATGTATATAATAGATATATAAGTAAGAGCCCCATCTTACTTTTTCCTTGGAGGAACCAGTGGGGTCGGGTCAGATCAGGGGCTTCGACAGACCAGCAGACACTGGCTCTGGGGACGTGGAATGTCTCGTCTCTGTGGGGGAAGGAGCCGGAACTTGTGCGGGAGGTGGAGCGCTACCAGTTAGATTTGGTGGGGCTTACCTCTACGCACAGTCTCGGTTCTGGAACCATAGTCCTGGATAGGGGTTGGACTCTGTCCTACTCCAGAGTTGCCCAGGGTGTGAGGCGCCGGGCGGGTGTGGGGATACTCACAAGTGTCCGGATGAGTGCTGCTGCGTTGGAGTTTACCCCATTGGACGAGAGGGTCGCCTCCCTACGTCTGCGGGTGATGGGGGGGAAAACTCTGATTGTTGTTTGTGCATATGCACCAAACAAGAGTTTGGAGTATTCGGCCTTCTTGGAGACCTTGAATGGAGTCCTGTATGGGGTTCGAGTAGGTGACTCCATTGTTCTGCTGGGGGACTTCAACGCACACGTGGGTGATGATGGAGATACTTGGAGAGGCGTGATTGGAAGGAACGGCCTCCCTGATCTAAACCAGAGTGGTTGTCTGTTGTTGGACTTCTGTGCTAGTCATGGATTGTCCATAACAAACACCATGTTCGAACATAGGGATGTTCATAAGTGTACGTGGTTCCAGAGCACCCTAGCCCAAACGTCAATGATCGATTTTATAATTGTCTCATCTGATCTGAGGCCGTATGTTTTGGACACTCGGGTGAAGAGAGGGGCAGAGCTGTCAACTGATCACTATCTGGAGGTGAGTTGGGTCACCACCAGGAGGACTCTGGACAGACCTGGTAAGCCCAAACGCGTAGTGCGGGTAAATTGGGAACGTCTGGAGAAGGCCCCTGTCCGACGGACTTTCAATTCACACCTCCGGCGGAGCTTTTCGGGTATCCCTGTGGAGGCTGGGGGCATTGAACCTGAGTGGACAATGTTCAAAGTTTCCATTGCTGAAGCTGCGGTGGCGAGCTGTGGTCTTAGGGTCTTAGGTGCCTCAAGGGGCGGTAACCTACAAACACCCTGGTGGACACAGGTGGTCAGGGAAGCCGTTCGACTGAAGGAGTCTTTCCGTGATATGTTATCCCGGAGGACTCCGGAGGCAGTTGCAAGGTACCGACGGGCCCGAAGGGCTGCAGCCTCTGCCGTGACAGATGCAAAGCAGCAGGTGTGGGAGAAGTTCGGAGAAGACATGGAGAAGGACTTTCGGTCAGCACCAAGGTGCTTCTGGAAAACCGTTCGCCACCTCAGGAGGGGGAAGCGAGAATTCATCCAAGCTGTATACAGTAAGGATGGGACGTTGTTGACCTAAACTGGGGAGGTAATAGAGCGGTGAAAGGAGCACTTTGAGGAACTCCTAAATCCAGCTGACACGCCCTCTGTGGTAGAGGCAGAGCTGGAGGATGATGGAGGATTGTTGTCAATTTCCCTGGTGGAAGTCGCTGAGGTAGTTAAACAACTCCACAGAGGCAAAGCCCCAGGGATTGATGAGATCCGTCCAGAAATGCAGAAAGCTCTGGGTGTGGAGGGGCTGTCTTGGTTGACACGCCTCTTCAATATTGCGTGGAAGTCTGGGACGGTGCCTAAGGAGTGGCAGACCGGGGTGGTGGTTCCCCTCTTCAAAAAGGGGGACCAGAGGGTGTGTGCCAATTACAGGGGTATCACACTTCTCAGCCTCCCTGGTAAAGTCTACTCCAAGGTGCTGGAAAGGAAGGTTCGGCCGGTAGTCGAACCTCGGATTGAAGAGGAACAATGCGGATTCCGTCCTGGCCGTGGAACAACGGATCAGATCTTCAATCTCGCAAGGATCTTGGAGGGGGGCTGGAGGGTAGTAAAATACAACAACCTCACGTGTTAACTTAAGTTGACTGAATGAACTTGTTAACATGTTCAGTGACAGATGATCAGATTATCTCAGAATCACCCTCCCTCCCTCCCCCCTCCTTCTCTCTCCGTCTCCCTCTCCCTCCCTGTCTATCCCTCCCCCCTCCCTCTCTCCCTCTCCTTCCCTCTCTCTCTATGCCTCTCCCCCTCTCTATCTCTCCCCCACCCCGTGTGTCTCACCTCTCTGCAGATCTCTTTTATCCTGAGACAGAGGAAGCAGAGAGTTCGTCTTCTGGACCCTGGAGACAGCGAGGTAACTTTATTGATTATTACTCGGTTATCAGTAGTGGTTGCTATGGTAACCATCTGTAGTCCTGTTGATGATGATGTCATAATGTTATGATGGACTCCAGGTGGAGCATCACCTGGCCACACACCTTTATGAATACTTTGTTCTCTTACTGCATATCTTAAAATGTAGAAATCAGGAAGTGTGTGTGTGTGTGCATACAGTGTGTGTGTGTGTGTGTGTGTGTGTGTGTGTAGTAGATTATATAAATTAAATCTATAATAAAGTATTTTTTCACAGTCAGATAAAAACAAATACGTTATTAATAAATAAAGTTCCGCGAGGTGTTCAAAGACTGTGAGGAATCAGTCAACGTAAAGTGGATGTGACAGAAACAGACGCTCGGAGACTCAGAGCAGCTGCTCGGCCTCAATCCTCACAGCCACCAGTCTCTTTACACACTGGGTGTACACTGTGTCTATATATATATACACATCAAGACGAGAAAGTTCCTCACAATGCATGGAGGGTTTCACCCCAAGTCCAGCACCCTGAGACTGTACACCAAGCGTAGCAAGGGAGGCCGAGGGCTAGTGAGTGTCAAGACCACTGTCCAGGATGAAACGACGAAGATCCAGGAGTACATCAGAAAGATGGCCCCCAAAGATGAAGGGCTTAGTGAATACCTCAGGCAGCAGAAACCCGAAGGTGAGGACAAGGAAGATGAAGAACCGTCATGGAGGGACAAGCCGCGGCACGGCATGTACCACAGACAAATAGAAGAAGTGGCTGATATCAAGAAATCCTACCAGTGGCTGGAAAAGGCTGGACTGAAGGACAGCACAGAGGCCGTAACCATGGCAGCACAAGAACAGGCACTCAGTACAAGATCAATAGAGACTGGGGTCTACCACACCAGGCTGGACCCCAGGTGCAGACTGTGCAAGGATGCCCCTGAGACAGTACAGCACATAACAGCAGGGTGTAAGATGCAGGCAGGAAGTGCGTACATGGCACGCCATAACCAGGTAGCTGTCATAGTGTACAGGAACATCTGCCACGAGTATGGGCTGGAAGTTCCAAGGCCAAAATGGAAGACACCTCCTAAGGTAGTCCAGAATGGCCGAGCTAAGATCCTGTGGGACTTCAAGATCCAGACTGACAAACTGGTGATGGCTAACCAGACATGGTGTTGATGGACAAAACAGCAGAGGGGGGGCAGTAGTGATAGATGTGGCAAACCCAAGCAACAGCAACATCAAGAAGAAGGAACACGAGAAGCTCGAGAAATACCAAGGGCTGAAAGAGGAGCTACAAAAGATGTAGAAAGTAAGAGCAACAGTGGTGCCAGTGGTAATTGGAGCACTGGGGTGGCTGGGACCCCCAAACTGGGAGAGTGGCTCCAGCGGGGGGGCTGGGACCCCCAAACTGGGAGAGTGGCTCCAGCTGGGGGCGCTGGTACCCCCAAACTGGGAGAGTGGCTCCAGCAGATTCCAGGTAAAACATCAGAGGTCTCTGTCCAGAAGAGTCCAGTCCTAGGAACAGCTAAGATACTGAACCCTTATACTCCCAGGCCTCTGGTAGAGGACCCGAGCTGGAGGATGACACACACACCCCCACAAGGGGGGAGAGGGGGATTTTTAATATATATATATATATATGTATGTGTAACTGGACTCCAGGTTGATTGGACCAGGTGACTCAGGTGTGTGTGTGTTGCAGGATGACGCTGAATGACAGGTGTGTGTGTGTGTGTGTGTGTGTATGGGGTTGCAGGATGATGCTGAATGACAGGTGGACCATCATGAACAACAGCAGCTCAGAACTCGACAGCAAGCGACCAACCAATCATAAGGTACATGCTCCTAGCTGTTAGCATGTTAGCTTGCCAGTTAGCCCCGGCCTAGTGCAACGCTAAAAGTCTCACTTTCACACAGTCAACAACATCAGGTAATCACGGGGGGGGGGGGACAGGTGAACAACATCAGGTAACCATAGGGAGGGGGGAGAACAGGTGAACAGCAACAGGTAACCACAGGGGGGGGGGGGGGGGGGGGGGGACAGGTGAACAACATCAGGTAACCATAGGGGGGGGAGAACAGGTGAACAGCAACAGGTAACCAATAGGGAGGGGGGGAGAACAGGTGAACAGCAACAGGTAACCACGGGGGGGGGGGGGGGGGGACAGGTGAACAACATCAGACTATCAAAATAAAACAGGAAACAGAACATGTACAAGACAATGCCGAAAATGACACCAAAAATACCAAAATACTAAAAATACCAAAAATACTAAAAATACCAAAAATACCAAAGATACTAAAGATACCAAAAATACCAAATATACTAAAAATACCAAAAATACCAAAAATACTAAAAATACCAAAAATACTAAAAATTCCAAAAATACAAAAGATACTAAAAATACCAAAAAAAACAAAAATACCAAAAATACCAAAAATACCAAAAATACTAAAAATACCAAAAATACCAAAGATACTAAAAATACCAAAAATACCAAAAATTCTATAAGTACCAAAAATACTAAATATACCAAAAATACTAAAAATTCCAAAAATACCAAAAATACTAAAAATACTAAAAATACCAAAAACACTAAAAATACTAAAAATACTAAAAATTCCAAAAATACCAAAAATAATAAAAATAATAAAAAATACTAAAAATACCAAAAATACTAAAAATACCACAAATACCAAATACCAAAAATACCAAACATACTAAAAATATCGAAAATACTAAAAATACCAAAATACTCAAAATACCAAAAATACTAAAAATACTAAAAATACCACAAATACCAAAAATACTCAAAGTACCAAAAATACCAAAAATACCAAAAATACTAAAAATACCAAAAATACTAAAAATGCCAAAAATACTAAAAAATACCAAAAATATCAAAAATACCAAAAATACTAAAAATACTAAAAATACCAAAAATACCAAAAATACTAAAAATACTAAAAATACCTAAAATACCAACAATACTCAAAGTACCAAAATACCAAAAATACCAAAAATACCAAAAAATACTAAAAATACTAAAAATACTAAAAATACCAAAGAAAACCAAATACCAGATCAGAACATTAAACAAAGCTAAATACCAAAACCATAACACAATCACACACAATCCCACATTAGCCTCAACGACAACCACAATCTGCACTTTTATTTATTTTATTTTTTCTTATGTTTTTGTCTCTTTTTCATCACTTTTGACACTTGTTTCAATATTCAACACTATGTAACACTAACTTATTAACTTTAGTTTTACAGTTATTTTTGGTCAATAAAGCTAATTTATAGGAAACAATACATAATGTTTGAGTTAGAAAGGCAGAAGTTAGGAATTATTTGGACTAAAACAAAGGAATGGATGTTGATGGATAATCACAGACTGGAACCGTCCTCCTGTCCCAGAATGCACCTGTGATGCCGCCATGGAGAGATAACTCCTGTTAATCTGGAGATCAACGTCAGATAAAAGGCTCAAATCAGCAGCAGCTGTCTCCTCCACTACGTCTGCTCAGATCTCCAGATTACACACACTCAGACACACACACACAAACACTCAGACACACACACAGACACACACACTCAGACACACACACACACACACACTCAGACACACACACACACACTCAGACACACACACTCAGACACAAACACACACACACTCAGACACACACACACAGACACACACACACACACACACACACACACACACTCAGACACACACACACACACTCAGACACACACACACACACACACACATACACACACACACTCAGACACACACACACACACTTAGAGACACACACACTCAGAGAGACACACACACACTCAGACACACCCTTGCATGCACACACACACACACAAACACTCAGAGACACGTACGCACGCACACACACACAACCAGTTGCGGATCCGGACGTAAACATTCAGACTCAGGGGGTGGGGGCGGTGATAGGAAGGAAAGTTATAGAATATAATCTGATAGGAAGGAGAGTTATAGAATATAATCTGATAGGAAGGAAAGTTATAGAATATGAATGACGTAATGGTTAAAGTATATTCTGTATCTGTGTGTGTGTGTGTGTGTGTGTGTGTGCGTGTGCGTGCGCATGTGCGTTTGCGTGTGTGTGTGTGTGTGTGTGTGTGTGCAGAGATGCTGCAGCTTCCTGTTGTGGTCCGTCGTTACACTGGTCGTCGTAGCGGTGGTTGCCATAACAACGGTCCTCATACTGTATCTTAACCAGTATCATCTGCCCTTCATCAGCAGGTAATCTGGTACATCTGATATGGGGGAATGTGAGGGGGACACACCTGAGCAGGGGGAATGAAAGGGAGACACGTCAGACCAGGGGAATGAGAGGGGAGAAGCCAGAGCAGGGGGAATGAGAGGGGGGACATCAGCGCAGGGGGAATGAGAGGGGAAAAGCCAGAGCAGGGGAATGAGAGGGGGGACATCAGCGCAGGGGGAATGAGAGGGGAGAAGCCAGAGCAGGGGGGAATGAGAGGGGGGACATCAGGGGGACATCAGAG
>CM049375.1:879705-919705 GCA_026937815.1 Etheostoma perlongum | reverse complement strand
TCGTTGTGTTTCTTTGGAAATAAACAACGGACAAATAGAGTCTAAACGCTTCAGATGAAAAGTTATTCACTGTCAAAATGAATGGGAGTCAATGGGATGCTAACGGCAGGTGATGGCTAGGTAGCATCAAAATGAATGGGAGTCAATGGGATGCTAACGGTGGGTGATGGCTAGGTAGCATCAAAATGAATGAGAGTCAATGGGATGCTAACGGCGGGTGATGGCTAGGTAGCATCAAAATGAATGAGAGTCAATGGGATGCTAACGGTGGGTGATGGCTAGGTAGCATCAAAATGAATGAGAGTCAATGGGATGCGGGTGATGGCTAGGTAGCATCAAAATGAATGAGAGTCAATGGGATGCTAACGGCGGGTGATGGCTAGGTAGCATCAAAATGAATGAGAGTCAATGGGATGCTAACGGTGGGTGATGGCTAGGTAGCATCAAAATGAATGAGAGTCAATGGGATGCTAACGGCGGGTGATGGCTAGGTAGCATCAAAATGAATGAGAGTCAATGGGATGCTAACGGCGGGTGATGGCTAGGTAGCATCAAATTGAATGGGAGTCAATGGGATGCTAACACCAGGTGAGGGCTAGGTAGCATCAAAATGAATGAGAGTCAATGGGATGCTAACAGTGGGTGATGGCTAGGTAGCATCAAAATGAATGAGAGTCAATGGGATGCTAACAGCAGGTGAGGGCTAGGTAGCATCAAAATGAATGAGAGTCAATGGGATGCTAACGGCGGGTGATGGCTAGGTAGCATCAAATTGAATGGGAGTCAATGGGATGCTAACAGTGGGTGATGGCTAGGTAGCATCAAAATGAATGAGAGTCAATGGGATGCTAACAGCAGGTGAGGGCTAGGTAGCATCAAAATGAATGGGAGTCAATGGGATGCTAACGGCGTGTGATGGCTAGAAGAACCCCCCCCCGGTATATATCTGTCCTGCAGGCTGATTAAATAAAGTTTCCTGTCCTGCAGGCGACTCCCTCCTGAAGCATTCTGGGATGCGGTTCACCACCCGGGACCGGGACCAGGACCAGTCGGAGAACAACTGCGCGGCATACTACCAGGGCGCCTGGTGGTACCGTAACTGCCACACCTCCAACCTGAACGGGCGCTACCTGGGGGGGGGCCACGCCTCCTACGCCGATGGCGTGGAGTGGTCCAGCTGGACCGGCTGGCAGTACTCGCTGCGCTTCACCGAGATGAAGATACGCCCCGTCCTCATTGGCTGACAGGGCCCCGGCAGGCTGCTCATTGGCTGACAAGACCCACACAGGCTCCTCATTGGCTGACACGACCCAAACAGACAAGACCATACGACCCACACAGGCTGCTCATTGGCTGACACAACCCACACAGGCTCCCCATTGGCTGACACGACCCACACAGGCTCCTCATTGGCTGACTCCTGATTGGCTGACAGGACCCTCACAGGCTCCTCATTGGCTGACTCCTGATTGGCTGACAGGACCCACACAGGCTCCTCATTGGCTGACAGGACCCTCACAGGCTCCTCATTGGCTGACTCCTGATTGGCTGACAGGACCCACACAGGCTCCTCATTGACTGACAGGACCCACACAGGCTCCTCATTGGCTGACAGGACCCACACAGGCTCCTCATTGGCTGACACGACCCACACAGGCTTCTCATTGGCTGACACGACCCACACAGGCTGCTCATTGGCTGACAAGACCCACACAGGCTCTTCATTGGCTGACTCCTGATTGGCTGACAGGACCCACACAGGCTCTTCATTGGCCCTGTTTTTCTCTCTCAGCTGATTTCATTGGTTGTTTCTTCTCTTTCTGTATTTATGTGTTTGAGCTTTTTTCTTTTCTCTCTTCTTTTGAAGCACTATTGATGTAAAAGGTGCTAAACTAATAAAGTTACCAGAGAGTTAATTTTAATCAGGCGGGGGGGGTGTATATCCAGTATATTACCTTATTTCTGAGGGGGGTTGTAGTATATTTCCCTTATTCTGTTGTGTTTCTAGCTAATTGTGTTTTGATTCATAACTTTTAATATTAAAGATGTCAGAGTTGATTATTAAAGCATCCCTGCTGCTGCTGCAACAGTCAGATCATTAATAATCAATAAATCCCCACCAGACTCCATGTAAATAAACGGGGATCTGATCGTGGGAAAACACACTTGGAAAATAGTGACAAAATGCCCAAAAACTTCCAAAATAATATATTATATATTATTGTTGCCTATCAAATAATATTGGGATATCTTGAGTGTCATTCTTAGAAATGGACTTTTAAAGATTAAATGAGATTTTGTTGTTTCAATCACTTTCAAAATAAAAGCTAAAAAGTGACTGAAGTTCTGAATGGGGAGATTTATTTTGTCTCTATTGTACTAAAGTTGAATGAACCAAAATGTAAGATAACATAACATCTTTATCGTCATATCACAACAAATATAACGAAATAGTGAGTGCCCCACCCCCAGCGGTGCTCACGGTAATAATTAGGATGAAACATAAAACGAAGATTTGCTCAACATTCATCTTAAAAGACAGGCAGGTAGTTAATAAATATGTTGCACAGATAAATGAAATGGACATAAAGACACTTCTTATCAGAGTTAATTGAATGTAATTTTCTTAATTTGACATTTAAGGATGTTTTTGTCCGCATGCACTTAGTTTCAAACTAAACTCTTAAATGGGTGAAAAGGTGAATGGAGTTCTGAATGGGACGATTTCTCTCTTTGTGGCGCAAAGGTCCCCTTACAGTAATAAATAAACACATAGACTACACAACACAGGAACAACAGATTCTCCCTAAAGTTTGAGACACTAAATATATTCCTTAAATATATTCCCTAAATATATATATATATTCCTTTAATGTATTCCCTAAATATATATATTCCTTAAATATATTCCTTAAATATATATATTCCTTAAATATATTCCCTAAATATATATATTCCTTTAATATATTCCTTAAATTCACGTAATAAGCGGTGAAACTATCTTTAAATCGGATTACTTCCCGCGGGCGACGTGATGACGTCACAGACGACGCCATGCTGACGTGCTTATGTAAATGACAAGAAAACTCCTCCTGTGATTCGCGGGAAAAGTGAAAAATGGCGACGCTCGAAGTTTGAAGTTTAGCGCCACGAAAACAGAGACAGGAGACAGGAGACAGGGAGACAGAGACAGAGAGACACGGAGACAGACAGATAGGAGACAGACACGGAGACACAGAGACAGACAGATAGGAGACAGAGAGACAGACAGGCAGAGAGACACGGAGACAGAGAAACACGGAGACAGAGAGACAGACAGGCAGAGGGACCGTTAACCCGGACTGTGTCCCGGAGAGGGACCGTTAACCCGGACTGTGTCCCGGAGAGAGACCGTTAACCCGGACTGTGTCCCGGAGAGGGACCGTTAACCCGGACTGTGTCCCGGAGAGGGACCGTTAACCCGGACTGTATCCCGGAGAGTCCGCCCTGTCTGTGGCTTGGGGGACAAGAGCACCGGAGACAGGTGGACCCGGACCGAGCAGAGGACGAGAGGTAAGACGTGTGTTTCTGTGATTTAGTGATGAATGCCCCCCGACATTCATTTACGTTACAACACCACGTTATTACAGCCGAGTTACTGTGTGTGCGTGTGCGCGTGTGTGCGCGTGTGTGCGCGCGTGTGTGTGTGTGTGTGTGTGTGTGTGTGTGTGTGTGTGTGTGTGTGTGTGTGTGTGTGTGTGTGTGTGTGAGAGATGGGAGGATGAACTGCGCATGCTCTGACATGTCAAAATCCCCCTGACAGTTCAGGAATGAATCACTGACACAACCTGTCTAACTGGCAACCTGCCTGTCTTCCTGTCTGCCTGCCTGTCTACCTGTCTGTCTAACTGTCTTCCTGTCTGTCTAACTGTCTTCCTGTCTGTCCTCTGTGATACATCAGTGTGCGTTAGAATAGCAACTGATGAAGATGTTAAATTCATAATGGGGTTTGGTGGAAGCACTGATGACTCGGCAACATTTTAACTGTGTGCGTGTGTGTGTGTGTGTGTGTGTGTGTGTGCGTGTGTGTGTGTGTGTGTGTGTGTGTGTGCAGGATGTTCGAGGACCTGAGAGGCTTCTGTGGTCTGGAGCCCCCCCTGTCCCCAGGGAGGGGGGCCTGCTACAGGGGGCGGGGCCTGGAGGATGGAGAGGAGGCGGAGTCCAGTCTAAGTGTTGGACAGTTTGTCCTCTGTCATTGGTCGGATGGACTCTACTACCTGGGCAAGATACAGAGGGTAACACACACACACTCTCTGACAGACACACACAAACAGAGACACACACACACATACACTCTCTCTTGTGATTGGTCGGTGTAAATCTCTGTGCTGTGATTGGTGGACAGGTGAGCCCGCCCAGGCAGAGCTGCTTTGTTACGTTTGAGGACAACTCCAAGTTCTGGGTCCTCTGGAAGGACATCCAACACGGTGAGAGACAGACAGAGAGAGAGACAGACAGACAGACCCCAAAAACAACAAATATTCCAAATTTTTCTGAATATGACTCTTTTCTGAATATAATTATTTTCTGAATATAATGAATTTAAAGTATTTTGCCAGTTTCATATCCAGGCAAAGATATAAATATATATTAGGGTGTCCTTATCCTGCTTCTGATTCACAATCTTCATCCAATCACATTGCAGCTGGCGTGCCGGGGGAGGAGCCTCGTTGCTCTGTGTGCCGGGAGGCGGAGCCAGACTCTGACAGCCAATCAAACAACCAGATCCTCATCTGCGGGAAATGTGGCATCGGTGAGTGAGACAGGCAGTTTTACTATTATAATAACATTTTACAGACTGTAACAGCAACTCTCTGCCTGTCTGACTCTCTGCCTGTCTGACTGTCTGGCTGGCAGGCTGACTGCCTGTCTGGCTGACTGCCTGTCTGGCTGACTGCCTGTCTGATTGACTGCCTGTCTGTCTCTCCTGCAGGTTTTCACCAGCAGTGCCATGTTCCTGCTGTAGAGGGCAGCGTCGGTCTCAGTCCCTGGTTCTGTAGACGCTGTGTCTTTGCTCTAGCTGTCAGGGTACACACACACGCACGCAGACACACGCAGACACACGCAGACACAAACAGACACAAACAGACACAAACAGACACAAACAGACATACACAGACATACACAGACACACACACACACAGACACAAACAGACATGCAGACACACACGCACGCACACACACACACACGCAGACACAAACAGACACAAACAGACACACACACAGACACACACACGCAGACACAAACAGACATGCAGACACACAGGCACGCACACACACACACACACAGACACAACACAGACACACACACACACACAAAGCTCTGTATAACGACTGTCTCCCCCTGTCTGTCCTCCCTGTCTTTCTGTCCCCTGTCTGTCCTCTCTGTGTTTCTGTCTCCCTGCCTGTCTCTGTGTCCCCCTGTCTGTCCTCTCTGTCTCCCTGCCTGTCTCTGTGTTCCCCTGTCTGTCCTCCCTGTCTCCCTGTCCCCCCTGCAGAAAGGTGGAGCCCTGAAGAAAGGTCTGATAGCCAGAGCCCTGTCCTCCATGAAGCAGGTCCTGCTGTACGACCTGGACTCTCTGGACTGGGACTCTCAGCACCGGACCAATCAGCAGCAGTGTTACTGTTACTGTGGCGGCCCTGGAGAGTAAGTCTCACCCCCAGGCCCCCAAAACCTCCCAGTCCTCCTAGTCCCCACGGTCCCCCCAGATCCCCCAGGCCCCTAAAAACTTCCCAGTCCTTCTAGTCCCCACAGTCACCCCAGATCCCACAAGCCCCCAAAACCTCCCAGTCCTCTTAGTCCCCACAGTCCCCCCAGATCCCCCAGGCCCCCAAAACCTCCCAGTCCCCCCAGATCCCACAGGCCCCCCAGTCTCCCTAGTCCGCCCAGTCCCCACAGCCCCCCAGGTGTGTAAATGTTATTACATGTAATAACATGTTATAACGTGTAATAACATGTGATACTGTATAATAATTTGTAATAATGTGTTATAACGTGTAATAACAGGTTATAACGTGTTATAACATGTACTAATGTGTAATAACTTGTAGTAACGTGTTATAACATGTAATAACGTGTTATAATGTGTAATAACATGTGATAATGTGTTATAATGTGTAATAACATGTGACAATGTGTTATTACGTGCTGCAGATGGTACCTGAAGATGCTGCAGTGTTTCCGGTGTCAGCAGTGGTTCCATGAAGCCTGCACGCAGTGTCTGCAGGACGCCATGATGTTCGGAGACAGGTGGACAAATATCTCTAAATATCTCTCAAATATCTCTAAATATCTCTCAAATATCTCTAAATGTCTCTAAAATATCTCTCAATATCTCTCTCTTCCTCCAGGTTCTACCTCTTCCTGTGTAATAGTCTCTCTCTTCCTCCAGGTTCTACCTCTCCCTGTGTTATGGTCTCTCTCTTCCTCCAGGTTCTACCTCTTCCTATGTAATGGTCTCTCTCTTCCTCCAGGTTCTACCTCTTCCTGTGTAATAGTCTCTCTCTTCCTCCAGGTTCTACCTCTCCCTGTGCAATGGTCTCTCTCTTCCTCCAGGTTCTACCTCTTCCTATGTAATGGTCTCTCTCTTCCTCCACGTTCTACCTCTTCCTGTGTAATAGTCTCTCTCTTCTCCAGGTTCTACCTCTCCCTGTGTAATGGTCTTTCTCTTCCTCCAGGTTCTACCTCTTCCTGTGTAATAGTCTCTCTCTTCCTCCAGGTTCTACCTCTTCCTGTGTAATAGTCTCTCTCTTCCTCCAGGTTCTACCTCTTCCTGTGTAATAGTCTCTCTCTTCCTCCAGGTTCTATCTCTTCCTGTGTAATAGTCTCTCTCTTCCTCCAGGTTCTACCTCTCCCTGTGTAATGGTCTCTCTCTTCCTCCAGGTTCTATCTCTTCCTGTGTAATAGTCTCTCTCTTCCTCCAGGTTCTACCTCTTCCTGTGTAATGGTCTCTCTCTTCCTCCAGGTTCTACCTCTTCCTGTGTAATAGTCTCTCTCTTCCTCCAGGTTCTATCTCTTCCTGTGTAATAGTCTCTCTCTTCTTCCAGGTTCTACCTCTTCCTGTGTAATGGTCTCTCTCTTCCTCCAGGTTCTACCTCTTCCTGTGTAATGGTCTCTCTCTTCCTCCAGGTTCTACCTCTTCCTGTGCGCGGCGTGTAATAAAGGGACGGAGTATGTGCGGCGTCTGTCTCTGCGTTGGGTCGACGTCGTCCATCTCGTCCTCTATAATCTGTCCGTCAGCAGCAAGAAGAAATACTTCGAGCTGGACGAGATCCTCGCCTTCGTCTCTGCTAACTGGGACCACCTGCAGCTTGGGAAGGTAGGGGGCCAAACCGGGCCAGACTGAGCCAAACCGGGCCAGACTTGTTGTTTCCATGTTGTGTCTCCAGATATAGTGACTTGTGTTTTGTGTGTGTTGTGTAGTTGTCTAACACTCCTCCAGCAGAGAGGGGGCAGCACCTGCTGGACGCTCTCAATAAATACAAGAGCAAGTAGGAGACACACACACACACACACACACAGACACACACACACACACACACACACACACACAGAGACACACACACAGAGACACACACACACACCACACACACACACACACACACACACAGAGACACACACACACACACACACACACACACACACAGAGACACACACACACACAGAGACACACACACACACACACACAGAGACACACACACACAAACACACTGTAGACTAACTCATGTTATTATGGTATATTATTAGTATTAGTGTGTGTGTGTGTTCTAATGGCTGTAATGTGTGATCAGGTTTCTGTGTGGGAAGGAGATAAAGAAAAGGAAGTGCATCTTCCGCCTGCGGACCCGAGTCCCCCCCAACCCCCCCTCCAAGCTCTTTCCTGAGCGCGCTCAGAGCGACGGAGGGCAGGGCCGCAAGAACGCCGCCGCCAGGAGCAGGTGGTACGCACCTGACCCCCCCCGACTCGTTATTAAGTAGTTATAACAGCATGTCACACTGACTGTGTGTGTGTGTGTGTGTGTGTGTGTGTGTGTGTGTGTGTGTGTGTGTGTGTGTGTGTGTGAGCAGTGCTTCCGCTGAAAGGAGGAAGAGGAAGTCCAAGTGGCTGCTAGAAGACGCCATTCCTAATGTAAGTCTTTACTTTTCCCATGTACAGTATGTACTGTATGTATGTTCATATATATGGGGGTTAGGTTCATATATATGGGGGTTATATAAAATACTTATTTGCAGCTGTATCATACAAATAAATAGTTTCATACATTGTGATTTCTGGATGTTTTTTTAATTAATCATCACAGTGGACATGATGACAATTTCAGACCCCTCCATGATTTCTTTTGCAAAATAGAGCGTGTTCAAATACTTATTTTCCTCACTGTATATGTATATATATATATATATATATATATATATATATATATATATATATATATATATATATATATATATATATATATATGTGTGTGTATGTGTGTGTGTGTGTGTGTCTGTCTGTCTGTCTGTCTAGTGATTGCAGTAGACATACAGTACAATCTCAGGTGTTGCATATCCAGATGGTGATTGGCACAGGTGTGCCAGGCTGGCCACGATGTGCAGTTTTATGTATGAGAGGGGTCCGAAACAAGTCAGTGTCTGGTGCTAGGGTTCATCTCTCTCTCTCTCTCTCTCTCTCTCCCCCCCCCTCTCTCTCTGTGTGTGTGTGTAGAACGAGCTGTCCTGCAGTTGGACCTCCAACCACCACATGGCCAACATCTTTGACTTTACGCTGGACGAGCTGCAGAGTCTCAAGAGGTGAGACACCTTGATTCAGTCACCATGACGATGCAGATGTCAACATGATGTGTTGTTGTTGTTCTCCAGTAGGACGCCCAGTGTTCACATATCAACATGATGTCTTGTTGTTGTTCTCCAGCAGCTCCAGTAGGACGGTCAGTATCGATCAGGACTCCACTGATGCTTCAACTTCAGGATCTGCTACAACCAGCACCTCCTATCACTTCAGGTAATCTACAGCTAGCTAACATACAGCTAACATACAGCTAACAGACGGCTAACTAAGATACAGCTAACACACAGCTAACACACAGCTAACAAACAGCTAACAAACAGCTAACAAACAGCTAACATACAGCTAACATACAGCTAACATACAGCTAACATACAGCTAACATACAGCTAACAGACAGCTAACAGACGGCTAACTAAGATACAGCTAACATACATACAGCTAACATACAGCTAACAAACAGCTAACAGACGGCTAACTAAGATACAGCTAACAGACGGCTAACAGACGGCTAACAGACGGCTAACTAAGATACAGCTAACAGACGGCTAATATACAGCTAACAAACAGCTAACCTACAGCTAACAGACGGCTAACTAAGATACAGCTAACATACAGCTCGTGTGTGTGTGTGTGTGTCCGTCCGTCCGTCCGTCCTACTTCCTCTTGTATTTATTGAGAGCGTCCAGCAGGTGCTGCCCCCTCTCTGCTGGAGGAGTGTTAGACAACTACACAAAACACAAGTCACTAGACCTGGAGACAGCATACAGCTAACTACCTTTAATAAGTAGAGTACCTTTATTGTGGCGGGGCCTTTAGTAGAGTACCTTTTAATGTGGCGGTGTGTGGACAGGAAGTGTCTCTGACCCCTGATGTCTCTGTGTGTTGCCAGGAGGAGGGTGGGCAGCAGGAAGAGGAAGTTGCCTAGCAACAGCTACAGCCAGTGGGCCAATCGCAGCGAGGCAGGGGAGGAGCCTCCTGGTATGCTGGAGGACACAGAAGAAGTGTCAGACTCCTCCCACTTCCTGTCTGACCCCGCCCAGATCCCGTCTGACTCCTCCCTCTCCTCCATCTTCGGCGTGGGCGAGCGGTACCAGGTGCTGGCGCGCCGCGTCACCCCGCAAGGGGGGGTGCAGTACTTACTGGAGTGGGAGGGGCCAACGCCCTATTAGGAAGAGCTTTGATTTCTCCCTGTCTCAGCCAATCAGAGCTCTCGTCCAATCAGAGCTCTCGTCCAATCGGGCTGAGGAGATAGGGAGGAACCAACTAACCTAAACTAGTTAATACAGCCAAAGACACACACAAAGACACACTCAGAGAGAGAGAAAGAGACACACACACACACACACAGACACCTACACACACACAGAGACACACACAGAAACACACCTACACACACACACGGAGACACACACACACACAGTTTGAGTGTAAGTATTATGGTCTGTATGCTCTGACAGTGAAACAGTCAGAGCCCCCTCCCCCCAGCTGTCAAACAGCGACATACTAGAGCTCTTATCCTCTGGATGAATGGATGACATCATTAAATCCTCCTCCTGTGATTGGTCCCCCCCCCTCCCTGAACATAAACCCTAGGAAATCTCTCCTGATTCTTAAAGGCGACCTGCTTTTATCATGTCAGTTGCCTAGCAACAACCCCATCAGGGTTATGGTGGGTGTTAGGACCACCCCCCTTTTACAAAAACGGACCATAAAGGCAACCTTCATCATGTCAGTTGGATTTCTTCCTACATCTTTTGTGTGTGTGTGTGTGTGTGTGTGTGTGTGTGTGTGTGTGTGTGTGTGTGTGTGTGTGTGTGTGTGTGTGTGTGTGTGTGTGTGTGTGTGTGTGTGTGTGTGTGTGTGTGTGTGTGTGTGTGTGTGTGTGTGTGTGTGTGTGTGTGTGTGTGTGTGTGTGTGTGTGTGTGTGTGTGTGTGTGTGTGTGTGTGTGTGTGTGTGTGTGTGTGTGTGTGTGTGTGTGTGTGTGTGTGTGTGTGTGTGTGTGTGTGTGTGTGTGTGTGTGTGTGTGTGTGTGTGTGTGTGTGTGATATAAAGCCCAACCTGCCACTGTTGGCACCTGGTGTGATGACATCACATGTCTGTTTCTTGCACTATTGTCCCGTTCAGTCTATCTATGCAAACACCAACGGCCAATCAGCACGCAGGAACTAACGGCCAATCAGCTTCATGTTCTGCAAAACTCTTTATTTTAGTTGGGTTTAAAACCGTGCTCACACGCGCATGAGTGCACGTGCTCTGGTGACGAGGTTTAACATCTATAAAAGAAACTAAACTAATTAAATGTAGAAATGTTTATCACAGTTAGCTTGATGCTAACTCAGCCCATTGGTTTGAATGAGGAGTGCTAACAGTTTCTGAGACGTCAAACTCTCACTCTGTTTCTTTAAACCTCCTCGCTGCCATGGCAACCACGCTCCCCTCCCATTGGCCTGTTGCTGACGGTTGTTTTGATAATGTCACTACTTGTTTGCCATTTTCTGTTTAGCCAATCAGCTGCCAGCTTTCTCTGGAATAAAAAAACTGCTCGTACTTTGACGTGTGTGTCTTTGTGTGTGTGTGTGTGAGAGAGAGTGTCTTTGTGTCTGTGTTTGCGTGTGTGTCTTTGCGTATGTGTATGTCTCTTTGTGTGTCAATCAATCTAACTTTATTTCTAAAGCACATTTAAAACAACCGGGTTGACCAAAGTGCTTTACATGGACATGGAACTATAAGTAGACAAATACAGCATACAGGTCTGGTATGGTACAAGTCTGACATGAAGAGGCAACTCATTCCACAGTCTCTGGGCCGGTCTGACATGAAGAGGCAACTCATTCCACAGTCTCGAGGCCGGTCTGACATGAAGAGGCAACTCATTCCACAGTCTCTGGGCCGGTCTGACATGAAGAGGCAACTCATTCCACAGTCTCTGGGCCGGTCTGACATGAAGAGGCAACTCATTCCACAGTCTCTGGGCCAGTCTGACATGAAGAGGCGACTCATTCCACAGTCTCGGGGCCGGTCTGACATGAAGAGGCAACTCATTCCACAGTCTCAGGGCCGGTCTGACATGAAGAGGCAACTCATTCCACAGTCTCAGGGCCGGTCTGACATGAAGAGGCAACTCATTCCACAGTCTCAGGGCCAGTCTGACATGAAGAGGCAACTCATTCCACAGTCTCAGGGCCTGTCTGACATGAAGAGGCAACTCATTCCACAGTCTCAGGGCCAGTCTGACATGAAGAGGCAACTCATTCCACAGTCTCGAGGCCGGTCTGACATGAAGAGGCAACTCATTCCACAGTCTCAGGGCCAGTCTGACATGAAGAGGCAACTCATTCCACAGTCTCAGGGCCAGTCTGACATGAAGAGGCAACTCATTCCAGTCTCGGGGCCGGTCTGACATGAAGAGGCAACTCATTCCACAGTCTCGGGGCCATTCTGACATGAAGAGGCAACTCATTCCACAGTCTCGGGGCCAGTCTGACATGAAGAGGCAACTCATTCCACAGTCTCGGGGCCAGTCTGACATGAAGAGGCAACTCATTCCACAGTCTCGGGGCCAGTCTGACATGAAGAGGCAACTCATTCCACAGTCTCGGGGCTGCGGCTGAGAAAGCTTGATCACCTCTACTCTTGAGTCGACTTAGGGACAACGAGAAGAGACTGGTTTGCAGACCTTAATGACCTTGAAGGAGCATGTGGCTTCAACAGCTCAGTGATGTAGACTGGAGCTTGTCCATGAAGGGCTTTAAAAACAAACAATAAAATCTTAAAACCAATCCTAAAATGAACTGGGAGCCAGTGAAGAGAGGCAAGGACAGGGGTGATTCAATTCAATTCAATTCAATGTATTTATAGTATCAATTCACAACAAGAGTTATCTCAAGACACTTTACAGATAGAGTAGGTCTAGACCACACTCCAGAATTCACAAGGACCCAACAGTGTCCTCCAGAGCAAGCAACAGTGCGACAGTGGCGAGGAAAAACTTCCTTTTAGGCAGAAACCTCGGTCAGACCCAGGCTCTTGGTAGGCGGTGTCTGACAGGCCGGTTGGGGTTAGAATGAAAAGTGGCAGTTACAATCCCAAAAAATAGTAGTTGTTAGTCCTTTGTAGTCGGCATAGCAGAGTGTAGCAGGAGGAACATGGCATCGCAGAGCGTGTAGCGGGACCATGGCGACAGCTGCAACCTCGATTCTGGAGCCTCCCTGATCCGAGGAAACATGCTGGGGGAAAAGAACATAAGGACTCCGGGGAATGACTCCCCAGAGCTAGGTTAGTAACAAGCATTTCTGGGACATGGATGCACATGTCTCGTAAGCGAGATGTGATCTCGCTTACGAGTCCCAGTGAGGAGACGAGCGGCAGCATTTTGAACCAGTTGTAGTCGAGAGAGGGAGGCCTGGCTAACACCTATATACAAAGCATTACAATAATCAAGGCGTGTTGTAATAAAAGCATGTATAACCCTCTCAAAGTCTGTGAGGGATAAAAAGGCCTTAAGCTTGGTAAGAAGCCTCAGTTGAAAGAAACTTGCTTTCACAACAGAATTGATCTGCTTCTCCATTTTAAAATCACAATCCATTTTACACCCAGGTTTGTAACAACAGACTTAACATAAGGTTGAAAGATGCCCAGGTCTATTTGTGTGTGTGTGTGTGTATGTGTGTGTCTTATTGTGTGTGTGTGTGTTTTTGTGTCTTTGCGTGTATGTGTGTCTTCAGAATCAGAATCCAGAAAATACACAAAGTACCAAAAACTGAGTCCAGAACCAACAGGATCTCAAGACCTGGACTACAACTCAAAAAGGGAGGATTTAATTGATACTGTTTATTGAGCCCCTGTGGGGGGGGGTAATTACAATTTACACTGTATTTACCTGAAATACACACACACAGACACACACACACATGCTCAAGACCTATTCATGCAGTAACGGAGAGATGTCAGACTGGGGGGGGTACGGTGCTTTGCTCAAGGACACCAGGTGGTGGACTGGCACCTTGCCAGCTACCAGTCCACCACCATATATGGTCCGGATGGGGACTTGAACCAGCGACCCTCCGGTCCCAACCCAGCTCCCTATGGACTGAGCCCCCCCACACATACTGATCCTCTCCAACCGGAAACACGACAGCAGCACAATGATCTGACCAATCACAGGACAGCAAGCCTCAATACAGGGCAACCTCTGTGTGTGTGTGTGTGTGTGCGTGCGCGTCAGGTGATAATCTTTTAATGTAATTAAGGTTTTAAACGACACAGAAGAAACGGAACGTTAAGAATCAGAAGAGAAGAGACGAGTCTACCTGTCTCACTGTTTACCTGTCTGTAAGTCTACCTGTCTCACTATTTACATGTCTGTAAGTCTACCTGTCTCACTATTTACCTGTCTGTAAGTCTACCTGTCTCACTGTTTACCTGTCTGTAAGTCTACCTGTCTCACTGTTTACCTGTCTGTAAGTCTACCTGTCTCACTGTTTACCTGTCTGTAAGTCTACCTGTCTCACTGTTTACCTGTCTGTAAGTTTACCTGTCTCACTGTTTACCTGTCTGTAAGTCTACCTGTCTCACTGTTTACCTGTCTGTAAGTCTACCTGTCTCACTGTTTACCTGTCTGTAAGTCTACCTGTCTCACTGTTTACCTGTCTGTAAGTCTACCTGTCTACCTGTCTCACTGTCTGTCTGCCTGTCTATCTTCCTGTCTGTCTCTCCAGTCTTTCTCTGCGATGGAGGAGTTGGTGAAACATCTGTCCAGATGTCAACACATGGGATGGATGAATGTGATTGGTGAGTTAAGGTTGAATGTGATTGGTGAGTTGATGGATGAATGTAATTGGTCAGTTGATGGATGAATGTGATTGGTCAGTTGATGTGGAATATGATGATGTTGTGATGATGTCACAGAGCTGAGGAGCACCTCCATCCATTGGCTGTCCTGTGGTCGGAGGGTGGAGCCTGGCATCTGGACTCAGATGTTCTGCATCCTGTCTGAAGCCCAGTTACTGATGCTCAACAACCTGGAGGTACACACACACAGACACACAGACAGACACACACACACGCAGACACACACACACAGAGACACACACACAAGAACACACGCAGACAGACGCAGACACACACAGAGACACACACACACGCACACAGAGACACACACACGCAGACAGACGCAGACACACACACACACAGAGACACACATACAAGCACACACGCACACACACACACACAGAGACACACACACTCATATCTTCCAGATTTTTACTTTCTATCATACAGTGAGGAAAATAAGTATTTGAACACCTGTCTATCAGCTAGAATTCTGACCCTCAAAGACCTGTTAGTCTGCCTTCAAAATGTCCACCTCCACTCCATTTATTATCCTAAATTAGATGCACCTGTTTGAGGACGTTAGCTGCATAAAGACACCTGTCCACCCCATACAATCAGTAAGAATCCAACTACTAACATGGCCAAGACCAAAGAGCTGTCCAAAGACACTAGAGACTAAATTGTACACCTCCACAAGGCTGGAAAGGGCTACGGGGACATGTCCAAGCAGCTTGGTGAAAAAAGGTCCACTGTTGGAGCAATCATTAGAAAATGGAAGAAGCTAAACATGACTGTCCGTCTCCCTCAGACTGGGGCTCCATGCAAGATCTCACCTCGTGGGGTCTCAATGATCCTAAGAAAGGTGAGAAATCAGCCCAGAACTACACGGGAGGAGCTGGTCCATGACCTGAAAAGAGCTGGGACCACCGTTTCCAAGGTTACTGTTGGTAATACACTAAGACGTCATGGTTTGAAATCATGCATGGCACGGAAGGTTCCCCTGCTTAAACCAGTACATGTCAAGGCCGTCTTAAGTTTGCCAATGACCATTTGGATGATCCAGAGGAGTCATGGGAGAAAGTCATGTGGTCAGATGAGACCAAAATAGAACTTTTTGGTCATAATTCCACTAACCGTGTTTGGAGGAAGAAGAATGATGAGGACCATCCCAAGAACACCATCCCTACTGTGAAGCATGGGGGGGTAGCATCATGCTTTGGGGGTGTTTTTCTACACATGGGACAGGGCGACTGCACTGTATTAAGGAGAGGAGGACCGGGGGCATGTATTGCGAGATTTTGAGGAACAACCTCCTTCCCTCAGTTAGAGCATTGAAGATGGGTCGAGGCTGGGTCTTCCAACATGACAATGACCCGAAGCACACAGCCAGGAGAACCAAGGAGTGGCTCTGAAAGAAGCAGATCAAGGTTCTGGCGTGGCCTAGCCAGTCTCCAGACCTAAACCCAATAGAGAATCTTTGGAGGGAGCTCAAACTCCGTGTTTCTCAGCGACAGCCCAGAAACCTGACTGATCTAGAGAAGATCTGTGTGGAGGAGTGGGCCAAAATCCCTTCTGCAGTGTGTCAAACCTGGTGAAGAACTACAGGAAACGTTTGACCTCTGGAACTGCAAACAAAGGCTACTGTACCAAATATTAACATTGATTTTCTCAGGTGTTCAAATACTTATTTGCAGCTGTATCATACAAATAAATAATTAAAAAATCATACATTGTGATTTCTGGATGTTTTTTTTTAGATTATGTCTCTCACAGTGGACATGCACCTACGATGACAATTTCAGACCCCTCCATGATTTCTAAGTGGGAGAACTTGCAAAATAGCAGGGTGTTCAAATACTTATTATACTTACTGTATTTCTTCTTTTTCAGGTTCATCCCCTGCTTCTGGCCGAGAGGGCGGAGACCTGTGCCGTCTGGTTGCTAAGATACAGCCTCCATGTGACCTCATCACTTCCTGGCCACGCCCACAAAGGTAAGGAGGTCGAGACGGGCTTAACAGCTGCAGAAGAAGAACAGCCAGACAGGCAGGCAGACAGGCAGGCAGACAGGCAGACAGACAGGCAGGCAGACAGACAGGCAGATGGACTTTGACGCTAAATTTGAAGAAGGTAAGAAAAATATGTTTTCTGTTGAAGTGTGTGTATGTGTGTCTGTGAGTGTATGTGTGTCTGAGTGTATGTGTGTGTATGAGTGTCTGTGAGTGTGTGTGTGCGTCTGTGAGTGTGTGTGTGCGTCTGTGAGTGTGTGTGAATGTGTGTGTGTGTCTGTGATTGTGTCATAATCTTGAAGACATGTCACAATAATAATCTCATAATCTGATATCTGAGGTCGGTTACCATGGCAATATGACTGACTGTTACACACACAGAGACACACACACACACACACACATATATATATATATATATATATCGATATTTACTCAACAAACTCTCCCATGATGCACTTTGTTTTTGTTTCCAGATGTTCCAGAGAGAGGGAGCCGCCGACAGAGCATGCCCAGTAGCTCTGCTGCCTCTCTGGACACGCCCAGCACCAGAGTCACGGTACACACACACACAGTTACACACACACACACACACACACACACACACATATACACACACACACACACACACACACACACACAGACACACATACACACACACCCACTTACATACACACACATACACATACACACACACACACACACACACATATACACACACACACACACACACACACACACACACATACAGACACACACACACACACCTACACACACACACACACACACACATACACAGCTTTTTCATGCCCAATTTGAACTGCTATCACAAGCTGCGGGCTGGTCAGATAATGATAAAGCGCTACAGTTAGCCTTACAGATGACGCACTAGCGTGCCTGTTACTGCTCAGCCCGGAAGAAAGAAATTATTATGTGGCCCTTGTTGGAGCCCTACAGAGACGTTTTGGACACTGTGAACAGCCCGGTCTCCTGCCCCTCCGCGTCTTAGCTAACGACATTGAGACTCTAGCCCGGAGGGCTTATGCCCACATGCCCCCCTCAGTACAAACAGAGCTTGCTAGGTACCAGTTTATTCAAGCCTTAACCCCCAGGGGGCTGCGCATTCAGACCCAGCTCGCCCATCCCCGTTCCATACAAGAGGCTTTAGAGCTGGTTCTAGAAAGGGAGGTTGTGGAGGGCGAGGCCATGGAAAGCGGCTCTGCAGAGAGTGGTCCTACAGTGAGAGCCGCTGCATGTACGGACACAGCCCAAGTAAAACCTGCATGGGCGGCTGAAATGACTGAACTGATTCGGGTCTATGCATTCGCCACAAAGTGCCGCACGCTCTCGCCATCGCCCCCTGGTCTACTGGGGATGCGGACAGCCTGGCCATCTCCTCAGACAGTGCCCCAAGCATTCCAACGACCAAGGAAACGGACCAGGGCCCGTACAGTTGGGACGGTACGGGCCCCTGACATTATGTCCCATGCTGCATCATCGAGAGAAGGGGAAGCCAAACAGCACAGGCAGGGGAGAGGGGCTGCACTTCCCCCTGAAGCAGACGAGAACACAGAATACTCAATGGTGGTGGGTTGGACTCATGCTGGGCATTTCTGCCACGTTTCCGTCACCATAGGTGGGGCCTCATGTACCACCCTTGTGGACACTCCACAGCAACACTGATGCGGCCCGATGTGGTTCCAGAAGGGACGCAGTTGGAGCAGACTACAGTGCAGCTGAGGACAGTGACGGGTGAGCTGGCCCCTATGCTTGGTAGGGGGAGGGTGACGTTGAATGTGGGAGGTCAGTGAGCGGATTTTACAATGTGGGTGGCGCAGGTGCAGGACCCCTGTATACTGGGACTGGATTTTTTGAGGTCTGCACGCTGCCTGCTGGACCTAGGGGAGAACACATTGACGTTCCCCGGGGGCCCCACTGTCAGAATGATACCACCCACACAGTCTTCAAAGCCCCAACCCCTGGTCAGGACAGTCATGGAAACACACTGCCATGACAACACAAGAAGAGAGCAACAACTCCCCAGCGGAGGACACATGCGCCTCACACAACTCCGCAATCAGCAGTGCCCTGCCACTGGCGCCCCATGCCCCCAGCAACGGTCTTCCCATCCCCACACACTCCAGTTCATCTTCCCCAGCCCAGTCAACTACGGTGGAGGGGATAGACAGGTTGACAGCGGTGAGAGAGATATGGAGACAGAATTGTGACCAATTGGAGCCATGGCAGCAGGAGGACCTGTGGAAGGTGTTATCTGACTTTATAGATATTTTTGCAGACATTCATCAGACAATGAAGTGGGCCTGACACACCTGGTGCAACACGAAATAGACACCGGGGGACGCACAGCCCATCAAGACGCGTCCCCAGCGCCTCCCCATGGCTCACCGTGAGGCTGCAGACAGAGTAGTGGAAGAGATGCAAAGAGCTGGCATTATCGAACCGTCAGACAGCCTGTGGGCCTCGGGAGTGGTAATGGTTTCGAAAAAGAGGAGCCCCAAAATGAGATTCTGCGTGGACTACAGGCCACTGAACAATGTGACCAAAAAGGATGCATACCCATTACCCAGGATCGATGAGTCACTGGACTTGGTGTCTGGCTTCTCCTGGTTCTCCTCACTCGACCTGCGAAGCGGATACTGACAAGTGCCACTCGGCCCGGAAGCGAGACCAAAGACTGTCTTCTGTATGGACAGGGGGTTGTGGCAGTTCCGGGTCCTCAGTTTTGGCCTGTGTAATGCCCCAGCCACCTTTGAAAGACTCATGGACCGGATGCTGGCTGGCATCCCCAGTCAGAGATGTCTGGTGTATTTGTATGACATCCTGGCCCATGGGAGCTCCTTCCAAACAGCCTTGGAGTCGCTGAGGCTGGTGCTGCAGAGAGGGTCTGCAGCGGGCCTGAAATTACACCCAAAAAAGTGCCGCTTTATGAGGAAAGAGGTGGCGTTTTTGGGTCACAGGCTGGGGTGAGACGGCATCAGCACATTAGAAGAGAAAGTGCATGCAGTGAGAGACTGGCCCACACACACTAACCAACGACAACTGAAGAGCTTCCTTGGCCTGGCTTCATATTACAGGAAGTTTGAGCGAGGATTCTCCTGCACAGCCGCCCCCCTGTATCACCTGCTGCAGAAAGGCAGGGGCTTCATCTGTACGCCACAGTGCCAGCAAGCCTTCAACTCCCTTCAGAAGGCACTAACAGAGGCCCCCATTCTCACCCCCCCTGACCCCAGTTTGCCGTCTATTCTTGTCACAGATGAAGACGATGTGGGCATGGGCGTAGTGCTCGCCCAGTCGGGGCCAGACGGAGAGAGGGTAGTGGCGTATTTCAGCAAAACCTTCAACAAAGCTGAGCGCCGCTACTGCGTCACACGCCGAGAGCTCCTCGACATGGTGGCGGCGATAAAACACTTTAAGTACTACCTGTGTGGCCGTCCCTTTATCGTCAGGACGGATCATTCAGCGCTTCAGTGGCTGATGTCCTTCAGAGAACCAGAAGGCCAAGTTGCACGCTGGATTGAAATGCTGCAGTCTTATGTTTTCCCAGTGGTACACAGGGCCGGAGCTAGCCATGCCAACGCAGATGCCCTTTCCCGCCGCCCTTGCGCCCTGGGCGGGTGCCGATATTGTGAGCGGAGAGAAGCGCGTGAGCGAGAGCTCCATATCGAGGAGGAGACATGCACCATGCAATAGGGGGCCGGACCAGTCTGCAGGGGAACAACGATGGTTGACGTGGCTGAGTGGCAGACACAACAAGAGCAGGACAGAGACATACAACCAGTGCAACAGTGGGTCGAAGCAGAAAAGAGACCACCCTGGGAAGGGGTGACAGGGAGCTCCACTGCAACGAAAGGACTGTGGACAATGTTTGATGCACTGAGAGTGAGGGATGGGGTACTGCAGAGAGCCTGGAAGGAGCCTGCCATGGGAGAGGAAAGGTGATAGTCCCCAGTTCAATGAGAGACGCAGTGCTAAGAACATCACACAGGACCGCAGGGACAGGGCACTTTGGAGTAGCCAAATCACTCCGCCGGCTTCGTCAGGGATTTTACTGGGGGCGGGCCAGACGGGATGTGGAGGACTTTTGCCGCTGCTGCGACCTCTGCGCGGCCTATAAGGGCCCCCTGGACCAGTCCCGCGCACAACTACAGCAACAGGCAGTGGGGGAAAGAGTAGCTGTGGATGTCATGGGCCCATTCCCCCGCACGGATACAGGCAACCGGTACGTTTTGGTCGCCATAGACTATTTTACAAAATGGCCTGAAGCATACGCAATGCCAAATCAGGAAGCAGAGACAGTGGTTGACGCTCTAGTAGAGGGAATGTTCAGCGGGTTCGGGGTGGCTGAAACCATCCACAGTGACCAAGGGAGGAATTAAATCACAGGTCTTTGCCACCCTGTGTGAGTGTATGGGCATGCATAAGACCCGGACCACAGCACTGCACCCCCAGAGCAACGGCCTCGTCGAGAGGTTCAACAGGACCCTGGCAAAGCAGCTGGCAAACCTCACAGCGGAGCATCAACATGACTGGGACATTCCCCTCGTCCTCATGGCCTACAGGTCTGCTGTTCAGTAGTCCACCTCATGCACGCCTGCCCTCCTCATGCTGGGGAGGGAGTTAAGGACACCAGTGGAGGTGGCTTTTGGCAAACCTCCTGACATCCCTGCTGTTCCTCCAGGGAGAGAGTATGCCAGGAGGCTCCAGGATCGGATGGAGTCCGCCCACATCTTTGCCCGAGACAAGCTGGAGAAAGCGAGCATGAGACAAAAAAGGAACTACGACATAAGGTCAAAGGGGAGACACTTCCAAGCTGGAGAGCTGGTTTGAGTGTACAGCCCACGTAGGAAGAAGGGCCGGTGCCCCAAGTTGGACTGTCATTGGGCGGGGCCTTGTCAGGTGGTGGAGCGGCTGGGTGACGTGGTGTACAGAGTCCAGCTGCCAGGAAAAAGAAGGAAGGTTGCACTCCACAGAGACAGATTGGCCCGGTACAGAGGAGACTTCCTCCCTTCCCAAACGCCTGCGAGAGGGGGCAACGGCACAACCACTGCACCCAGACGCACACACGAGCCCTGTCAAAGCCCCATTCCCCCTACAAATACTTCCCCAGAGACCGTGACTGACCCCCCTGTTCACACCCCTCCTTCCCCCTTCCTACCCCATGCACCTTTCACTGCACAGGGGCACATCACCCCCCACATGGCAGAGACGTTGGCCGGGCCATCTCAGAGACTTTGTGTAGTCCCTCGGGACAAGGGACTTTGTTGAGGGGGAGCTGTTTAATGAGCTGAGTTCATGTGTCCCTGTTATTAGGAGTTCATCAGTTAAGCAAATGCTTATATGTGTTAGTGTTATGCACTGTTGTTAGCAGCAGAGGTCAGTGTGGTTCTGTTGAGGGGGGGGCAACCCGAGTTTGGGCTGTAGAGGAAGGACTTCTTTTCCGTTGTTGTGGACTGAATGTTCGGCGTGGTCACGGCCAACAGTGACCGGAATTAAACTGTGTTTCTAAAATAAATGCACAGAAGTTGCAAGCCAGTCATCGCCTCCTTATTCAACGCTGCAACACAGGGGTGAGCGTTACAGTATGTTTCTAGTCTAGTTATATTATTAAGTTACAAAGTTATGAATCAGAAGTACCGTTTGGCGTCATGTACAACGCACTCGACCTCAGAAGGGATAAAATGGCCCAAAATGGTCTACGTTGATTATAGCGCCTTCTAATGGCCTATCTTTACCAAATTAGGTACAGAGCCTACGAGCGGCATGCCAAACAATCATCACAGGTTTGGTGTTGATAGAATTTATTGTGGCAGAGATATTGCAATTGCAAATTTCCCATTTAAATGCATTGAGTGTTTTTACGTAACCAATCAAAGTTGATTATAGCGCTCCCTAATGGCCTATCTTTACCAAATTTGTTACAGAGCATCATGGAGGCATGCTGAACAATGCCCACAACCTGTGTGTTGGTACCGTTTAATTTGGCCGAGATATGATATATGTGTTTGGTAGCTTACTAAAGAAAATTTGTTTGGTCATCAAATGCGCACACGTTAACGTAGCAAAATTCTTTATACAACTTCTTGTCATCTGGTGATGCTACAAACCAGGTTTCGTGCAGATCTGTCTTACGGCCTAGGACAAGTTCGTAAAAGTTAGTTTTGAACTTGTCGCAATATTGCGAAAATAGTTGTGAACAGAAATGAGCATGGCTTATATCATGTGACTCAACTTGATGTAGTGAACATGTGGACATCAAGAGTTTTAATGTGAGATGTATTTTGTAGTTATAGGCAAAAACACGTTTGACGTCATTGTAACGCCACCTACAGGTCCACATGTGTAATATTTGGTAAGTCAGGTCAGTTACCCATTGTACATCTACCCTGTTAATTTCAATTCAATTTCAATTCAATTTTATTTATAGTATCAATTCATAACAAGAGTTATCTCAAGACACTTTACAAGGACCCAACAGTTCTAGTAGTTTCCTCCAGAGCAAGCAACAGTGCGACAGTGGCAAGGAAAAACTCCCCTTTGGGAAGAAACCTCGGACAGACCCAGGCTCTTGGTAGGCGGTGTCTGACGACCGGTTGGGGTTAGAATGAAGAGTGGCAATAACAGTCCCTAAAAAATAAATCAAAATAATAGTAGTTTGTAGTAGTTCTTTGTAGTAGTTCATGGCATAGCAAGGCACTGTGCAGCATTACAAGGCACAACAGGACGTGATTACAAGGCACAGCAGGACGTAGCTGGGCACCGCAGATCGTGGCAGGGAAGGGAACGTGTAGCGGGACCATGGCGACAGCTGTAACCATGATTTTGGAGCCTCCCTGATCCGAGGAAACATGCTGGGAGAAAAAGAAAAGGACTCCGGGGAATGACTCCCCAGAGCTAGGTTAGTAACAAGCATTTCTGGGACATAGATGCACTCAAAATAGAAAGATAGGAGAGAGGAGCTCAGTGTGTCGAAGGAAGTCCCCCAGCTGTCTAAAAACTACTACAGCATAACCAAGAGAGACAGGGTAAAAGAGGAGCCTGGACAGGCTAGAACTCTCCCCAACCGGATCGGGCTGTATGCCAAGTCTCCCTTTAGTTTTATTATATGACAGATAAATCTGACAACTATGACGAGTAGCAGGTGGGCCGGGATAGGCGGACGCTGCGACTCCTCACTCCCTAACAATATTCAATTCTATGCCCTAACTATAAGCTTTATCAAAGCATAACCAAGAAAGACAGGGTAAAGAGAGGGGCCTGGACAGGCTAGAACTCTCCCCAACCGGATCGGGCTGTATGCCAAGTCTCCCTTTAGTTTTATTATATGACAGATAAATCTGACAACTATGACGAGTAGCAGGTGGGCGGGATAGGCGGACGCTGCGACTCCTCACTCCCTAACAATATTCAATTCTATGCCCTAACTATAAGCTTTATCAAAAAGGAAAGTCTTAAGCCTACTCTTAAATGTGGAGACGGTGTCTGCCTCCCGAACCCAAACTGGAACCTGGTTCCACAGGAGAAGAGCCTGATAGCTAAATGCTCTGGCTCCGTTCTACTTTTTAGAGACTCTAGGAACCACAAGTAATCCTGCATTCTGGGAGCGTAGTGCTCTTGTAGGGTTGTAAGGTACTATGAGCTCTTTAAGATAAGATGGTGCCTGACCATGAAGAGCTTTGTAGGTGAGAAGAAGGATTTTAAATTCTATTCTGGATTTTACAGGAAGCCAATGCAGAGAAGCTAAAACAGGAGAGATGTGATCTTTTTTCTTGGTTCCTATCAGAACACGTGCTGCCGCATTCTGGATCAGCTGAAGAGTCTTTATGGACTTTTTTGAGCAGCCTGATAATAAAGAGTTGCAGTAATCCAGCCTAGAAGTAACAAATGCATGGACTAGTTTTTCTGCATCATTTTTAGACAGGATATTCCTGATTTTTGCAATATTACGTAGGTGAAAAAAGGCGATCCTTGAAATATACTTTGTGTGAGAATTAAAGGACATGTCCTGATCAAAAATAACTCCAAGATTCCTCACAGTGGTGCTGGAGGCCAGGGAGATGCCATCCAGAGTAACTATCTCTTTGGATAGTGCGTCACGGAGGTGCTTGGGTCCCAGAGCAATAACTTCAGTTTTATCTGAGTTTAACATTAGAAAATTACAGCTCATCCAGGTTTTAATCTCCTGAAGGCACATTTGAAGTTTAGCTAACTGATTAGTTTCATCCGGCTTGATTGATAAATATAATTGAGTATCATCTGCATAACAATGAAAGTTTATGGAGTGCTTCCTGATAATATTGCCTAAAGGAAGCATATATAGAGTGAACAGGATTGGACCGAGCACAGATCCTTGTGGGACTCCATAACTAACTTTGGCGTGCACAGAGGATTCATCGTTAACATGAACAAACTGAGATCGATCTGATAAATAAGACTTAAACCAGCTTAGAGCAGTCCCTTTAATGCCAATTAAATGTTCCAATCTCTGTAATAAAATATGATGGTCAATGGTATCAAATGCAGCACTAAGATCTAATAACACCAGTACAGAGATAAGTCCTTTGTCTGATGCAATTAGGAGGTCATTAGTAATTTTCACAAGTGCTGTCTCTGTGCTATGATGAGCTCTAAATCCTGACTGAAAATCCTCAAATAAGCTGTTGCTATGCAGAAAGTCACATAGCTGTTTAGCGACTGCTTTCTCAAGAATCTTAGAGAGAAATGGAAGATTGGATATAGGTCTATAGTTGGCTAAAACTTCTGGATCAAGGTTGGGCTTTTTCAGAAGAGGTTTAATTACAGCTACTTTAAAGTGCTGTGGTACATAGCCTGTTAATAAAGATAGATTAGTTATATCTAGTAGAGAAGTGTTGACTAAGGGTAAAGCTTCTTTAAGTAGCCTAGTCGGGATGGGGTCTAAGAGGCAGGTTGATGGTTTAGATGAAGAAATAATTGAATTAAATTGATAAAGATCAAGTGAAGCAAAGCAGTCTAAACATATATCTGGTTTTACAGCTGTTTCTAAGGTTCCTGAGTTTAGAGATAAGTCAGTGCCAGTTAAAGGCAGGTCTTGGTGAATTTTGCTTCTAATAGTTATAATTTTATCATTGAAGCATCTCATGAAGTCGTTACTACTAAGAGCTATGGGAATACTTGGCTCAGTAGAGCTGTGACCTTCCGTTAGCCTGGCTACAGTACTGAAAAGAAACCTGGGGTTGTTCCTATTTTCCTCTATTAATGACGAGTAGTACGCTGCTCTGGCATTACGAATCTGATGTTTAAGAGTTTTAAGAGTCCACATTTAATTCTCCTATTCTTTTGCACTATTGCACTTGTGGTTTTAATTGCTATGAGGTTTTCATGCACAGCTCCTCTTCTGTTTACCTTTGATTTAAATAACTTCAATGGTCGGGGGGCAGACACCGTCACTATGGGGTTGTGACTAGGTAACCCCTGGAATGGAGGAGCAGAGAAGTGTGTCAGACTGCAACTCTGCCTCCTGGTCCCCACTCTGGATTGTCAAGGATTAAGTCCACTAATAAACTCGTCAAGATTTCTAGAAATGAGAGCTGCTCCATCCCAAGTGGGATGAATGCCGTCCCTCCGAATCAGACCAGGTCTTCCCCAGAAAGACTGCCAGTGATCCACAAAGCCCACATCATTATCTGGACACCACCTCGACAGCCAGCGGCGAAATGACGACATGCGGCTATACATGTCATCGCTGGTTAGATTTGGCAGGGGTCCAGAGAAAACTACGGTGTCCGACATTGACTTGCGTATGTACACACCGATTCAACATTAATCTTGGTGACCTCCGTTTGGCGTAACCGGGAGTCATTAACGCCAACGTGAATAACAATCTTACTGTATTTACGTTTATCCTTAGCCAGCAGTTTCAAATAAGACTCAACATTGCCCGCTCTAGCCCCCGGGATGCATTTAACTATGGCTGCTGGCTTCGCTAACTTCACGTTTCTCAAAATGGAGCTGCCGATAACCAGAGTTGGTTTCTCAGCGGGGGTGTCGCTGAGTGGGGAAAATCTGTTAGAAACGCTAACAGGCTGCTGGTGGTCCGTGGCCCTTGAAAGCTTACGACCACTTTTGCCACGAACAGTCACCCAGGAACCTTTTCCTGGCTGCTCAGGAGCTGCCGGGGGACGGCTACCAGAGGCTAACTCAGGCTCAGGCCGGCCCGCACCGGCTACCGGGGGGTGGCTAGCTACAGTAGCTAACGACTGATCTTTCATGGTGCGGATCTGGACTTCTAACTCACTAAGCCTCGCCTCCACGTCCATAAATAAACTACACTTGTTACACATACCATTGTCGCTAAAGGATGCAGAGGAGTAACTAAACATCTCACACACCGAGCAAGAGAAAGTAGGAGAGGGAGACAACATGGCTAACTGCTAAGCTAAAGTTGCTAGCAGCTAAGCTAAAGTACGGTAGCGTTAGCTACCAAGCGTTAAAAACAGCTGTTATTTAACGAAAGTCGCTTAAAAATGAAAAGATCTGTGAGTGCTTAGGCAGAACTACTATAAGAATAACTGTTTAGTGGACAGTTAGCCGCTGTAATAGCAAATCTAACAAACAGAACTGGTATTTAGTGAGCAACAACACGCTGCCAACTTGCTACCAACACACAAGCACTGGAAACGGAAATGAGTCAGGTACGCTTACCGTAATCACCGAATTTCAAGTAATTCACTTTAGTTTAAGTGGTTAATCCAGACATTAGCCCATAGGCCACGCCCACTTGAACCAATTAGTACCCCAACTCTAGGGACCGCCTCAGGACTAGGCCTAGATAGAACCCATCAAATTTCGTAAAATTCGGTTGAGCTGTTCATGAGATATAAACTTGTTGTATCTGCAGCGCCCCCTAGTGGCCAATGTTTGTCAAATTTCAGAAGGTCATACCAAAGGTCATACCAAATTTCAGAAGGTCATACCAAGTAATATTCTAAAGTTTGGCTTTGATAGCATTTATCTTGGCCGAGATATGGCAAAGACGGTGTTTTCGTGGCTAGCAACACAAATTTGTTTGCGCGTAATACGCGCAATTTTTACTCTACAAAAAATCTTTATGTAACTTTGTGTCAAGTCGGTCTGGAGATGCTACGTGCCAAGTTTTGTGCCGATCCATTGCACGGTCTAGGAGGAGTTCGAAAAAGTTGGTTTTCGATAAATCACGATTTTTCAGGCATAAAAGTCTAGGCGGAAATGGGCGTGGCCTATATCACGAGATTCAGTAGGATCCAGGGAACGCGTGAATATAAGGTTTTTAAATATCCGATGTACGGTTTGGGAGTTATAGGGCCAAATGCGTTTTTTCTGCTATAGCGCCACCTAGTGGTGGACGTGGGTCAATTTTTGCATCTGAGGTCTTTGCGGAGTTTGGGACCAGTCCTGAAAATAGCGCGTCGCCACCATGTACGGTTTATGCGGAGAAGAATAATAATGGAGGAAAATGGAAAATCCCTAGGATGATGAACCAATCAGAGATATGTGTGACTTCCTGTTCTTCTTCTTCAGGGGTTTCTCTCCCGGAGGTTGAAGCAGTCTCTTCGCCGGACTCGCTCTCAGCCCAAACTGTGTCGCCCCGGCAACGTGAATTCCGACCTGACCCCCCCCGCTGAGAGCAGGTACCATAGCAACCATAGCAACGCCTTTACATTACACAGACCCTAGTGTCCATAGCAACGCCTTTACATTACACAGACCATAGTGTCCATAGCAACGCCTTTACATTACACTGACCATAGTGTCCATAGCAACGCCTTTACATTACACAGACCATAGTGTCCATAGCAACGCCTTTACATTACACAGACCATAGTGTCCATAGCAACACCTTTACATTACACAGACCATAGTGTCCATAGCAACGCCTTTACATTACACAGACCATAGTGTCCATAGCAACGCCTTTACATTACACAGACCATAGTGTCCATAGCAACACCTTTACATTACACAGACCAATGAACTAATAGTTCTTTCTTCAATCTGTCTCCGGTGGGGCGGGCTAATCCAAAAAAAACAAGGAGGGTGTTCTGAAGACAGCCTGTTACCTGTGAAACAGGGGTGCTCTGTAAACACCCCCATTAGCAGTTAGTGCTTTCCACCCATAGACCGTAACGGTCCATGCTTCCACCTGATGGAATAACACGGCAAAAAATCAACCAATCAGAATTTTGGTCGAGCCAGAACGTATCGACCAATAAATGGACCAGTCCACTGGGAGGTTACAGCCCTACTGTTGATGTCTGTTAGACGTTTTATTGAATACACCTGTTCGTCTTCAGAGCCTGTTTAAGTAAACACATGTCACGTAAATCTCAGGAGTCTATCGCAGTGCACCATAACAGCGTATGGTGAGCTGCCGGGCGTGGCTGGTATCTAACTTCACACAGCGCCAGATCAACTGGGGAACACACACACACACACACACACACACACACACAGAGCTACTAACCCACACGTTGCTCTTGCTCAGAAATCGTCTTTTTTTTGTTTGATTTCTACAAAATGCACACCTTGTATGTTTCTCAAAGTAAACACATTCAAATCAACCTGAAAGTCAAATGTCCATCTCTGACAAAACAAATAAATAAACATGATTTCACATACACGGATGTGCAGGATGAATAGTAAAGTACAGATGGAGAACAGTTAGCACCAATGGAGGAGTTAGAACCAATGGAGGAGTTAGCACCAATGGAGGAGTTAGCACTAATGGAGAACAGTTAGCACCAATGGAGGACAGTTAGCACCAATGGAGGAGTTAGCACCAATAGAGAACAGTTAGCACCAATGGAGAACAGTTAGCACCAATAGAGAACAGTTAGCACCAATGGAGGACAGTTAGCACCAATGGAGAACAGTTAGCACCATTGGAGAAGAGTTAGCACCAATGGAGGAGTTAACACCAAAGGAGGAGTTAGCACTAATGGAGAACAGTTAGCACCAATGGAGGACAGTTAGCACCAATGGAGGAGTTAACACCAATGGAGGACAGTTAGCACCAATGGAGGAGTTAGCACTAATGGAGAACAGTTAGCACCAATGGAGGACAGTTAGCACCAATGGAGGAGTTAGCACCAATAGAGAACAGTTAGCACCAATGGAGAACAGTTAGCACCAATAGAGAACAGTTAGCACCAATGGAGGACAGTTAGCACCAATGGAGAACAGTTAGCACCATTGGAGAAGAGTTAGCACCAATGGAGGACAGTTAGCACCAATGGAGAACAGTTAGCACCATTGGAGAAGAGTTAGCACCAATGGAGGAGTTAACACCAATGGAGGAGTTAGCACCAATAGAGAACAGTTAGCACCAATGGAGAACAGATAGCACCAATAGAGAACAGTTAGCACCAATGGAGGACAGTTAGCACCAATGGAGAACAGTTAGCACCATTGGAGAACAGTTAGCACCAATAGAGAACAGTTAGCACCAATAGAGAACAGTTAGCACCAATGGAGAACAGTTAGCACCAATGGAGAACAGTTAGCACCAATACAGAGAACAGTTAGCACCAATGGAGGACAGTTAGCACCAACGGAGAACAGTTAGCACCATTGGAGAACAGTTAGCACCAATAGAGAACAGTTAGCACCAATGGAGGACAGTTAGCACCAATAGAGGACAGTTAGCACCAATGGAGGACAGTTAGCACCAATGGAGGAGTTAGCAACAATAGAGAACAGTTAGCACCAATGGAGGAGTTAACACCAATGGAGGAGTTAGCACCAATGGAGAACAGTTAGCACCAATGGAGGACAGTTAGCACCAATAGAGAACAGTTAGCACCATTGGAGAACAGTTAGAACCAATAGAGAACAGTTAGCACCAATAGAGAACAGTTAGCACCAATAGAGAACAGTTAGCACCAATAGAGGACAGTTAGCACCAATGGAGGACAGTTAGCACCAATGGAGAAACAACAGTTAGCACCAATGGAGGACAGTTAGCACCAATGGAGGACAGTTAGCACCAATAGAGAACAGTTAGCACCTTTGGAGGACAGTTAGCACCAATGGAGGACAGTTAGCACCATTGGAGGACAGTTAGCACCAATGGAGCAACAACAGTTAGCACCAATGGAGGACAGATAGCATCAATGGAGGACAGTTAGCACCAATAGAGAACAGTTAGCACCATTGGAGGACAGTTAGCACCCATGGAGGACAGTTAGCACCATTGGAGGACAGTTAGCACCAATGGAGCAACAACAGTTAGCACCAATGGAGGACAGTTAGCACCAATAGAGAACAGTTAGCACCATTGGAGAACAGTTAGCACCAATGGAGGACAGTTAGCACCAATGGAGGACAGTTAGCACCAATAGAGAACAGTTAGCACCATTGGAGGACAGTTATCACCAATGGAGCAACAACAGTTAGCACCAATGGAGAACAGTTAGCACCATTGGAGAACAGTTAGCACCAATGGAGAACAGTTAGCACCAATAGAGAACAGTTAGCACCATTGGAGAACAGTTAATACCAATGGAGGACAGTTAGCACCAATAGAGAACAGTTAGCACCAATGGAGGACAGTTAGCACCAATGGAGGACAGTTAGCACCAATGGAGGACAGTTAGCACCAATAGAGAACAGTTAGCACCAATGGAGGACAGTTAGCACCAATGGAGGACAGTTAGCATCAATGGAGCAACAACAGTTAGCACCAATGGAGGACAGTTAGCACCAATGGAGCAACAACAGTTAGCACCAATGGAGGACAGTTAGCACCAATGGAGAACAATTAGCACCAATGGAGAACAATTAGCACCAATGGAGGACAGTTAGCACCAATGGAGGACAGTTAGCACCAATGGAGAACAATTAGCACCAATGGAGGACAGTTAGCATGTACAGTCAGCGGACAGGAGGCAGACAGCGTACTTTAAAGGCAGGAAGTGGGATAAGGGTTTTGTATTTCAGGTTATTTTGTAGTTCATTTCATGTGCAGCTGAGAACTGGAAGGACTGGTGACCAAAGGAGGTGTTAAGTGACCTTTAACCTCAAGGTTGAAGCTCCTAACACAAACAGCCGATATCATTAATCAACGTTAGTAGCTTAAGGCTTCAGTGGTCCCAACTGGATCTGACTTCCCCCTGTTTTTAAGATATGATGTATTAGATAGCTGGGACTTATTATTGGTTTTGTTAAACCTAGTGACCAGTGCAGGATTCACTGTGAGGGACTGTTAGAGACCATGTGCCCGGCAGCTAACTGGTCCCTATGTACCAACAACGTTATATTATAAACGATAGGTAACCTAGCAACGGCCATTATGAGCTTGTCCTCAGAATAAACGTGTTGGTAGGAACCAAAGTTCACATCGTATGTTTCTCCGGGATCAGCCAGCGCGAAGGACGTCTTTATTCCGATTGGCGGCTGGCGTTAGCCGCTGAACCGACTCTGTCTGTCTCCCAGGACGTCCCACGGCTTGTCCTAACCTTTGTTGGCCATTTCCTTCACGAGTTCTTGATAAATTAAATCCAGAAAGTCTCTCGTCTCCTCGTCCGTCCATGTGTGAGACAGAGAGGACATACTGGGGAACATTCACTACAACCTCTTCTTCTGTGTTTTGTGGCGGGTTGCAACCATAACATGACCTAAAACTTAATCAACTCATTATTTATTCAGCAGATAAGGTTTCATCAGCGTTTACCACAGAAGAAGAATAAAGATAAGATAAAATCTGATGAGACCGACGTTTCCTTTGGGTCGAGATTCGATCAATATCACTTAATTCAGATAAAAATGTGTAGATGAATCAGAGCTATGATTTACAGCCTCGGCCGTGAGACCAAGCCAACAGAACAAATTATTACATATAACAAGGATTTACAATTATTACATATAACAATATAACAAGGATTTACAATTATTACATATAACAATATCAAGGATTTACAATCACACAACAAACCCAGAGAGGAACAGACAACTCATAACAGTCAATAAAATAAAAGCACCATTAATTAAAACAGGTTCTCTGGATTTAATCTTAAAAATCATTTAAGGAAATTAGACTCTCTAATTACAGATATCTGCAACCCATATCCAGTCTAGCTTTTAAATGGGGGGGTTGATGATGTCACAGTGATGTCACTCTGAGAGGAGAGAGGAAAGGAAGAGCAGCCTCACTGCAGGGGAGGGGCGCTGCTGACAGAGAGAGAGAGAGAGCTGGAGCCGTGTAGCATCGCTAGCAGCAAGCTAACATACAGGCAGACAGACAGGCAGGCCGACAGACAGACAGGCAGGCAGACAGGCATCGGCTTTATCTGTTGTCCCAACACAGCGTCAGGATCAGCAGGTTCTCCATCTTTCCTCCTCTCTCTCTCCTGCTGAAGGAGAACATGGATCCTTAGCCTCTCCTCCTCCTCCCAGGATGCTCTGTGAGTCTCTGCACGCATTAACCAGCCTTTGTCCTCTGAAGAGATAGACGGCCTGCAGTGGGGGTGTGTGTGTGTGTGTGTGTGTGTGTGTGTGTGTGTGTGTGTGTGTGTGTGTGTGTGTGTGTGTGTGTGTGTTGTGTGTGTTGTGTGTGTGTGTTTTTGGGGGATTAGCGTCTTCTTCTTCTACCTGATTTGCATGACCATACACGCTGCGTCCCTGTGTGTGTGCGCGTGTGTGTGCGTGTGTGTGTGTGTGTGTGTGTGTGTGTTAGCCTGTCTTTAGTCTGCACACAGCTAGCCTGCTATGTTAGCATGTGGCTAGGCTAGACACACACTCTTAGCCAACATGTTCAGCAAAACAAGGTTCACAATGGCAGACACACATATACACACACAGACACACACACACATGCGCGCACACACAGACATGCACAGACACGTTCAAGAAAAAAATAGCTCAGACTAGAAGATTCAGGTCTAGACCGCTCTATAATTTATAGATAGAGCAGGTCTAGACCACTAGGAGGTTGTGTAACAGCTGTTCTGGTGTGTTCTAGGTGTGTGATGCGGCGGCTGCGTTGTGGTAGTCAGGAGTCGTTGCTAAGCGCCGGCGGTGTGTCGTCTCTGGAGCTCAGGATGGACCAATCAGTGGTCATCAAACCTGTCCACTCCTCGCTGCTGGGGCAGGACTACTGCTTTGAGGTGACTCACTCACACAATCACACGGTCAAACCCTCCACTCTTTCCGTGGTGACAACCTCTGACCCTGCGTCTCCTAGGTAACGACCTCGACAGGGACGAAGTGTTTCTCGTGTCGTTCGGCGGCAGAAAGAGATAAATGGATGGAGAACCTCCGGAGGGCCGTGCACCCCAACAAGGACAACAGCCGCAGGCTCGAGAACGTCCTGACGCTGTGGGTGGTGGAGGCCAAAGACCTGCCCGCCAAGAAAAGGTAGGGGGCCACACCTGGGGACGGTTGGGGGCGCCACACCTGGGGAAGATAGGGGCACCACACCTGGGGAAGATAGGGGGCCACACTTGGGAAAGATAGGGTGCGCCACACCTGGGGAAGATAGGGGGCCACACCTGGGGAAGATAGGGGCGCCACACCTGGGGAAGATAGGGGCGCCACATCTGGGGAAGATAGGGGCGCCACATCTGGGGAAGATAGGGGCACCACACCTGGGGAAGATAGGGGCACCACATCTGGGGAAGATAGGGGGGGGGCACATCTGGGGAAGATAGGGGGGGGGGCACATCTGGGGAAGATGGGGGGGGGGGGCACATCTGGGGAAGATAGGGGGGGGGGCACACCTGGGGAAGATAGGGGCACCACACCTGGGGAAGATAGGGGCACCACACCTGGGGAAGATAGGGGCGCCACATCTGGGGAAGATAGGGGGCACATCTGGGGAAGATAGGGGGGGCACATCTGGGGAAGATAGGGGGGGCACATCTGGGGAAGATAGGGGGGGGGGCACACCTGGGGAAGATAGGGGGGCACACCTGGGGAAGATAGGGGCACCACACCTGGGGAAGATAGGGGCGCCACATCTGGGGAAGATAGGGGGCGCCACACCTGGGGAAGATAGGGGGGGGCACATCTGGGGAAGATAGGGGGGGGCACATCTGGGGAAGATAGGGGCGCCACATCTGGGGAAGATAGGGGGCGCCACACCTGGGGAAGATAGGGGGGGGCACATCTGGGGAAGATAGGGGCGCCACATCTGGGGAAGATAGGGGGGGTTACACCTGGGGAGGTAACAGTACTTTCCTGCAGGTACTTCTGCGAGCTGTGTCTGGATGACAGTCTCTACGCTCGGACGTCGTGTAAACTGAAGACGGACAACGTCTTCTGGGGGGAGCGCTTCGACTTCAGCAGCCTGCCCTCCATCAGCGCCATCACCCTGCACCTCTACAAGGACACCGACAGGAAGCGGAAGAAGGACAAGAGCAGCTACGTCGGCCTGGTCAACATCCCCGTTGCCACGGTGACCGGCAGACAGCTGGTGGAGAAGTGGTACTCAGTGAGCACGCCCAGCACCCTCCGAGGTTCTCATATTATTACGTTAATTCATTTATTATAACGCATTTAACCAGGAAATAGTCCCAGAGACAGCATCACAGTCTCGTACTGTAACGAGGGGGGCTAGACCAGGTCTAAACCACTCTATAATGTAAAGATAGACCAGGTCTAGGCCGCTCTATAATTTACAGATAGAGCAGGTCTAGACCACCAGTTTTGGTCCCGGTGTGTGTGGTGTTCCTCCCCGTCCAGGTGTGAAGGTGTGTGTGGTGTTCCTCCCCGTCCAGGTGTGAAGGTGTGTGTGGTGTTCCTCCCCGTCCAGGTGTGATGGTGTGTGTGTGGTGTTCCTCCCGTCCAGGTGTGATGGTGTGTGTGGTGTTCCTCCCCGTCCAGGTGTGATGGTGTGTGTGGTGTTCCTCCCCGTCCAGGTGTGATGGTGTGTGTGGTGTTCCTCCCCGTCCAGGTGTGATGGTGTGATGTCATGTTGCAGGTAAGGCGGCGGTGCCGGCGGTACGGGTGAAGGCTCGGTACCACAGCGTGCTGATCCTGCCCATGGAGCAGTACAAGGAGTTTGCCGAGTTCATCAGCTCCAACTACCTGCTGCTGTGCAGCTGCCTGGAGGCGTCGCTCAGCCTGAGGGCCAAGGAGGAGCTGGCTGCAGCGCTGGTGCACATCCTGCACAGCACGGGCAAGGCCCGGGTACTGCCCCTCACTGTTACCCCGTTACCCCACACCCTGTTACCCAACACCCTGTTACCCCAACACCCACTCTGTTACCCCGAAACCCACTCTGTTACTCCAACACCCACTCTGTTACCCCAACATCCACTCTGCATTACCCCAACACCCGCTCTGTTACCCCGACACCCACTCTGTTACCCCGACACCCACTCTGGGTTATCTGAATGGGGGTGACCTTTGACCTCCTGTTCTGCAGGACTTCCTGACAGACCTGATGATGTCGGAGGTGGACCGTTGTCGTGACAACGACCAGCTGATCTTCAGAGAGAACACGCTGGCGACGAAAAGCATTGAAGAATACCTGAAGCTGATTGGACAGAAGTACCTGCAGGACGCGCTCGGTACAATCACACACACACACACACACACAGAGTCACACACACACAGAGACACACACAGACACACACACACACAGAGACACACACAGACACACACACACACACAGACACACACACACACAGACACACACACACAGACACACACACACACAGAGACACACACACACACAGACACACACACACACACAGAGACACACACACACACAGAGACACACACAGAGACACACACACACACCCACACAGAGACACACACACAGAGATACACACACACAGAGACACACACACACACACACACAAAGACACAGAGACACACACAGAGACACACACACACACACACACACACAGAGACACACACACACAGACACACAAACAACAACAAAATATAAAAACCGAAAGATGTTGAGTATAAGATACAATTGATGAATCTGTGTGTGCGTGTGTGTACCTGCGTCTGTGTGTTTGTGTGTGTCTCTGCGTCTGTGTGTGTGTGTGTGTGTGTGTGTGTCAGGTGAGTTCATTAAAGCTCTCTATGAGTCTGATGAGAACTGTGAGGTGGACCCGTCCCGCTGTGCGACCTCTGACCTCTCGGAGCATCAGGCCAACCTGAGGATGTGCTGCGAGCTCGCCTTCTGCAAGATCCTGGACTCCTACAGGTACACACACACACACACACACACACACACACACAGGTACACACACACACACACACAGGTACACACACACACACACACTTACACACACACACTCTACACACATACACTCTCTACACTCACATATTTTGATTCCCCCCGTCAGGGTCTTCCCCCGGGAGCTGAAGGAGGTGTTTGCGTCATGGCGACAGGAGTGTAGTAACCGGGGGCGACCGGACATCAGCGAGCGTCTCATCAGTGCCTCGCTGTTCCTGCGCTTCCTGTGTCCCGCGGTGATGTCACCGTCGCTGTTCGACCTGATGCAGGAGTACCCCGACGAGCGCTCCGCCAGGACGCTCACGCTCATCGCCAAGGTTACCCAGAACCTCGCCAACTTCAGCAAGTAGGTCCGCGCTCTTACTGTGAAGAAGCTGGGGGGCTCTTACTGTGAAGGAGCTGGGGGGCTCTTGCTGTGAAGGATCTTGATGGGTTTTATTGGGGTTTTTCCCTGTTTCCTGTTTCCTGTGTGTTTGTGACCTGTTTCCTGTTTCCTGTGTTTCTGACCTGTTTCCTGTGTTTCTGACCTGTTTCCTGTTTCCTGTTTCCTGTGTGTTTGTGACCCGTTTCCTGTTTCCTGTGTTTCTGACCGGTTTCCTGTGTGTTTCTGACCTGTTTCTTGTGTGTTTGTGACCCGTTTCCTGTTTCCTGTGTGTTTCTGACCTGTTTCCTGTTTCCTGTGTGTTTGTGACCCGTTTTCTGGTTCCTGTGTGCAGGTTCGGGACTAAGGAGGAGTACATGTTGTTTATGAATGACTTTGTGGAGCGCCAGTGGACCAGCATGCAGCGGTTCCTGCAGGAGATCTCCAGCCCCGACGGGCTCAACCACACCGCCGGCTTCGACGGGTACATCGACCTCGGCCGGGAGCTGTCCACCCTGCACACGCTGCTCTCTGAGGTAGACCAGGTAAGGGTCTGAGGTAGACCAGGTAACTCAGACAGTTTTGTAAAAGTCTTGGAGGGCCAGAAATGGCAAACTATGAACAGTTGATTCATTCAGTCTGTCCCTTTAACAACTCTGTCTACCTGCCTGTCTGTCTCCTTGTCTCGCTGTCTGTCTCCAGTCCTGCCTGTCGAAGCTCGGTCCTCTTCCTCGGATCCTCCGAGACGTGTCAGCGGCTCTGGCTAACCCGGGGGGCGTGGCGTACCCAGGGGGGGTCTCTGTGTCCTCTCCAGAGCCTCAGCGGATGGTGTCCCCGCCCCCTCTGTCTCCGCCCCCCCTGTCTCCGCCCCTCTCTCCTCCTCTGGCAGCGTGTAATCCTTCCCTTGGCCTGCAGGGCGGGGTCGGACTGGACGGAGGGTTAGCATCATGTTTCCTGTTAGCATTAGCATCTGTAGGCGGGGGCGGGGCTTAAGGCCCTGCACACCTTACAGGTGATTGTAGTTCTTCTGGCTGATTGAATTTTGCTCAGGCAAAAAGTGGGCGGGGCTTTGATTGGAGTTTGTGACATTACAAATCTTTTCTACCAATCAGAATGATGAACTGTGGTCCCGCCCTAACAGGAGACTCAGGGAGATGTCAATCAAAGACGGGAGCCCCCATCCCATAATGAAAGCTCCAGCATAGGCATCAGCCAGAGGAGCTGCCGTATCCAACGGCAACGCATTGATTATTAGTCCTCAGAACACAGCAGCAATTTATATTCATGAGATAATTAATCAGTACTCAATACATGATGGGTCTGTAATTACTTTAGTAGATCATTGATTGTGTGTGGGTGTGTCTGTGTGTGTGTGTCTGTGTGTGTGTGTGTGTGTGTGTTCAGTTTGGTAGATTTCACCAGACTTCCGTCTCCGACTCCAGAGAACAAAGATTTGTTCTTCGTCACTAAAGGATCCAGTCTGCAGCCGGCCTCAGGTAACCTCCGACGTCCAACTTCCGACCTCTGACCTCTGACCTCCGACCTCTGACAACAAACTCTTGTGACTTTCTTTCGCAAAATATTATGGTTTTTTTCCATTAAGTGTTCTATGTTTTATCTCTCATTACATTAAGGTCACTCTGGACAGTCCTAATGCTATTGCTATTGCTAATGCCAACGCTAACGCTACCACTAATGCAAATGCCAATGCTAACACTAATGCTAACGCTAATGCCAACGCTAACATTAATGCTAATGCCAATGCTAACACTAATGCTAATGTCAACGCTAATGCTAATGCCAACGCTAACACTAATGCCAATGCTAACACTAATGCTAGTGCCAATGCTAACACTAATGCTAATGCTAACACTAACACTAATGCCAACGCTAACACTAATGCTAACGCTAAAATGTCTCCAACCAATCAGATAAAAAAAGCATCGTGAGATGTCATCACCACAGGTTCTTATTGGTTGTAAAGCCGTTGGATGGTGATGTCATCACCACAGGTTCTTATTGGCTGTGAAGCCGTTGGATGGTGATGTCATCACCACAGGTTCTTATTGGCTGTAAAGCCGTTGGATGGTGATGTCATCACCACAGGTTCTTATTGGCTGTAAAGCCGTTGGATGGTGATGTCATCACCACAGGTTCTTATTGGCTGTAAAGCCGTTGGATGGTGATGTCATCACCACAGGTTATTATTGGCTGTAAAGCCGTTGGATGGTGATGTCATCACCACAAGTTCTCCAGATCATTAGATGGACACGTGGAGGGAGACGCAGCTACTGTGTCAGAGTTGTTCCAACTTACCTCTGGTTACCATGACATTCCTGTCCCTTTGATGTCACTTCCTGTCCCTCTAATGTATCCTACTGTCCACTGAAATCACTTCCTGTCCCTCTGATGTCACTTCCTTCCGCTGATGTCACTTCCTGTCCCTGTGATGTAACTTCCTTCTGCTGATGTCACTTCCTGCAGGCATGCAGGGTTCTCCGGCAGCGAGCTCTTCGTACTCGGAGCCCACCGAGATGGAGGCGGCGCCGGATCTGACCGCCGAGAGCCGCAGCATGTCCCTAGTGGACCTGCAGGAGTCCTCCCCTAGCGACGGCGTCGACGACGGCCAATGGCAGCGCAGGACGGGGCTCCTACCCCTGTCCTTCCAGAACCCTGTGTACCACATGACCACCACGTCGCCGCGGCAACCGCTGACGGACACCACACCCTCGGACGGCTC
>CM049375.1:867205-874705 GCA_026937815.1 Etheostoma perlongum | reverse complement strand
CCACTAAAATGTCCCCCGTCCCCCCCAGGACACGCGGCTGGGGGACACCCATACATCTTCATCCTCTTATCCAGTATCGGGTCGCGGGGGCAGCAGCTCCAGTAAGGGACCCCAAACCTCCCTTTCCCGAGCCACATCAACCAGCTCCAACTGGGGGATCCCGAGGCATTCCCAGGCCAGGTTGGAGATATAATCTCTCCACCTAGTCCTGGGTCTTCCCCGAGGCCTCCTCCCAGCTGGACGTGCCTGGACCACCTCCCTAGGGAGGCGCCCAGGAGGCATCCTTACCAGATGCCCGAACCACCTCAACGGGCTCCTTTCGACGCGAAGGAGCAGCGGCTCTACTCCGAGCTCTTCTCGGATGACTGAGCTTCTCACCCTATCTCTAAGGGAGACGCGCACCCCCCTCCTGAGGAAACCCATTTTGGCCGCTTGTACCCTGGGGGACATATTGTGGTCTAATCAGCACCAGATGTCTCAGGGACAACCAGACCCAACGTTCGGCCGGAACCAGAAGCAGCCATCGTCTTGTTAATGGGGGGGTATAAGCTGAAGCTTCTGGCCCTACGGTACTCCTCCATCCATATAACTAATCTCTGGTTATGCAACAGTGAACCTTGTTTTAAAGAGAGAGTTTTCCCGATTCTTTACGCTCTGCTTGTTTAGGTGTTTTTCTTACAGGAGACCAATCATCGCGTGTTGTCATGACAATCACGCGTGAGTTCAGGGCAACACGTTGGAGCCAAAAGTATTTTAAACTCAAATCCATTCAGATTCAGCAGATATCTGATTTTAAAATAAGAGGTAAAGAAACACGGGACCCTCGTCATCAGGGCTTACCCACAGTCAGATTAGCCTAGCTTAGCACAAAGACTGGAAGCAGAGGAAACGGTTAGCCTAGCTTAGCACAAAGACTGGAAGCAGAGGAAACTGCTAGCCTAGCTTAGCACAAAGACTGGAAGCAGAGGAAACTGTTAGCCTAGCTCGACGTGTTGGCCCCGCTGGGCTTTCGTACTTCAGAGTCTGACGTTAGTTTGAGGAAAATGAATGAACACAAAGGGAACAGACAGACAGGTTTTATTCAGAGCTAAGCAGTGAGACTGTGTAAACAGGAAGTGATGTCACAGGCCCTGGTGGTTCCAGCCCAGGAACCAGCCGGTGAAGGTTGGAGGTTCAAATCCCTGTTTCACGGTCACGGTGGGCGTGCGAGGGTCTCTGTGGGCCGGGTCGCTCGCCAAGTACCTGACCGCTGCACACACAGTTAGCTGTTAGCGGTTTGTAGTCCCTCTCTTCTCAGGAACTACAACACTACTAAAGACTGAAGCCATCCGAATCAGAAAGCTTCCACAATGTAAACAAGGAAGTCGACTACAGCGTCTATTTGAAGTTTAATGCACCACTTCCTGTCTGGAGGAACGAGTAATACAGCCCAAAAAATTCAAACACGTCAAAACACTTACGTCTGACTTGCGTCTTTTAAATATGTCTCATTCCTCAAAGTTTGATGCTTTTTTTTATCCATCTGCCGCCTAACTCAACTTCCTGTCTGCCAGCCTAACTTCCTGTCTGCCAGCCTAACTCAACTTCCTGTATGTCTCACCTGACGCCGCAGCTTCTGTCTTCTCCTCCTCCTGAGCCTCGTTTCCGATCCAAACAAACACCTGCAGGAGGACACAGGAGGTGAGGAGACAGGAAGTGAGGACACAGGAAGCGTAACCATTGTGACGGCTGGGGACTCACTTGGTCCCAGGTGTCGAGGATCATGACATCATCAGGAGCGAGGTCGTCCTGCGTCAGCTCCCCTGGAACTTCCTCCATCTGAACACAGACAGGTATTATTATTATTATTATTATTATTCCGTTGGATTGATCTTCTCCGAGTTTCTCAAAAAGGTTCCTCTGAACACTGAAGAGACGAGATGTAGGACAGACAGACAGGCAGAGAGACAGACAGGCAGAGAGACATACGGACGAACGAACCAGGAAGTTTCCGGTCTTGTTGGAGCAGGCAAACAGACGACGAGGATGGGCGTCCATCTTGTTCTTCAGACGGGGGGACCGACAGTAGTCCTTCTTCCCCCCCAACGCATCCCAGAATGCATCTGTAACCACAGAGACAGAAACTCACCGGTGTTAAACACCATGACTTCCAAACCGGTTTCTTATTGAGTTCATCATGGACCCCCCCCTTACCTTCCTCCATCCCCTCCTCCAGTGTGGGGGGGGTTACCTGCAGGACTGCAGCCAGGTGTTCTGCTCCCCGTGCTTCAGCCGAGCTGCTGTGCCCCCCGCTCCACCTCCAGGACCCAAAGGATGAGACCAGCAGGAAGACATCACCGGAGTTCAAACTGGAGGCACACGGGTCCACCTGGGAGACGACAGGTACTGGTTACCATGGTTACGCAGTTAGAGCATTTGTGGGGCGTTCAGAAACCAAAATGAGCGTAGTAACCCTCTCAAGACATAACCTGGTCTATGTACGGCTCTGATTTTCTGTCTCACCTCCACGGCTCTGGTGTCTCCTGCTGGATTGGCTCGGACCTGGAACAGACGGGTATCTGCAGCCTCTGATTGGCCACCCACTCTGGAAGTCCCGCCCTTGTACACCACCATTGGTTGGCTGCCAAACAGACTCATGAGGTGGGCGGGCTCTTTGCCCTGAACCACACGCACCTGCAGACGGACAGATGGTCTGTTCAGTTCAGAGGGTTTTGTCTGGGTCTGTCTGGGGGTTTAAGGCCCAGTTCAGAGGGTTCAGTCTGGGGGTCTAAGGCCCAGTTCATAGGGTTCAGTCTGGGTCTGTCTGGGAGTCTAAGGCCCAGTTCATAGGGTTCAGTCTGGGGGTCTAAGGCCAAGTTCAGAGGGTTCAGTTTGGGTCTGTCTGGGGGTCTAAGGCCCAGTTTTACTACAGCATGTGTGGCTTTGGTGTACCTGGACCGCCCCCCCTCCCAGTTCTTCATCCAGCTGGACAGCCAAGATGGCCGACACCCCGACCTCGTCCTGGCTGGACTCTGCTCCCTGCCTGAAGAGACACAAACACTCAATACCAACGTCTCATGCCTTTAGGTTAGACAGGCAGACAGGCAGACAGGCAGGCAGACAGGCATCAGCTGTTGGATGCCCTGTGTTATTATTATTATGAACATGTTCTCACCATATGTAGATGATGTGGCCCTGTCTGTCTGAGTGTCTGTACTGATACAGGATGATGTAGCTGTCGCCTCCGAAGAACTGACCGGACGCTTCCACCGGAACCTTCTCTGATCCTTCAATACGCCAGATCTGGGGGGGAGAGAGGTTAAATTACTCCAGGAGCCGTTGCTCTTTTTAGAACATACACACAGAGCAGAGCTGTGATTGGCCAGACACAGCTGGCCCCGCCCCCTCACCTGTTTGTCTCCATCCCCGCGGTCCACCATCCCGTGCTGCGCTGCCATGGTGTCTGATTGGTGGAGCTTCGACACGTCAAACGGGACCTGTCCAATCAGAAGAGTTAGTCTACGTAGAGCCATTCTGATTGGCCCTGAAACCTGATTGGTTTACCTTCTTTATCCTAGCGATCTGATTGGGTATGTAGGCAGTTCCCATGCCAACGGTGTCGCCATGGTCCCTCCAGTTTTTAAAGAACTGTTGGAAGAGCGGAGTCTCGCCGTGCTCCGGAAAGACCTGGACCTGAGGAGGTTTGGACAGGTGAGGTACCTGTGTGTGTGTGTGTGTGTGTACACCTGTGCGTGTGTACCTGTGTACGTGTACGTGTGTGTACCTGTACGTGTGTGTGTGTACTTGTGTGTGTGTGTATGTACGTGTGTACCTGTGTGTGTGCTGGGTACTTCATCTTTTGGATGAACTGCTCTGCGTTCTTCAGGACAGCAAGGCGTTCCTCAGTGTTCGCCTCCTTACCTGCACACACATTATCACCAGGTTTCTATGGTAACCAAGTACCACTATACTCGTTACAGTCAGCCTGCAGCTGCCGGTTTCTATGATAACAAACAGGAAGTTGAAACCTTTCCAGACGAAGATGCGTCCGTTGACTCCGTTGTCGAGGATGAAACACTCGCTGGACTGCAAAGCATCCTGGGAGAACGGGTTGTTCTCTGCTACCATGGTAACCTCCATGTCACCGCCTGCGTTGGATACCTGACGGGACAGGAAGACACTTCCTGTTGCTACTTCACAATAAGCCTTCCCGTGGTGACATCACGAGCACCTACTCTTCTGATTGGACGAACACGCTACCTTGTAGAGCTGTGCCAACTTCCTGTTGGAGGCGTCCATCTTGGTGTCGTCACCCTGAGCGTCTGGCAGCGCTGGTTTCTCCCCAAGGACCTGAACACATCACCTCTCTCATCAGCATCATGATCTACACCCCCCCCAGACTACAGCGGACAGAAAGTGGTCACCTGCAGCATCCTGTCTGGCTCCTCCCCCTCGTCACAGACCAGCAGCTGGCTCCGCCCACGGCGCTCGTCGTCACGGATACCCTTAGACACCTGCGAACCAGGCCAATCAGCAAACAGCACGAGATGTAATGTACACACACCTGGTGATGTCATCACTCACCATGGTGGCCTTCAGCTTCTCAAAGCGGTTGCTATGGGAACCAGACCACTGGATGATTTCCTGGAAAGGGGGGGAGAGAGAGAGAGAGAGACTATTTAATGCTTAGATCAGAGTAAATATGATGAGTAGTAAACATCTGATGTATTCGCTGTGTTTTTATGTTTATGATCTTAGATGTGACCGCTGGACATTACCACGCCATGGTTAAATGATCGAGGGAACAGCTTTGTTTGGGGATGCGTAGCTCGCTAGGCCAGAGAATGATTGATGGTTGACATGTTAGCATAGCAGCTGGTTAGCATAGCTAGCTGCTGAGGATACTTTTATTATTTCTAATAGAAAGTCAATACATACATTGTGTGTTGGTGAGGATTACTTTGCAGATATTGTGTGTGTGTGTGTGTGGGGGGGGGGGGGGGGTCCTGGATGAAACTGTCTCACCTCTCCCAGGTCCTGGATGAAACTGTCTCACCTCTCCCAGGTCCTGGATGAAACTGTCTCACCTCTCCCAGGTCCTGGATGAAACTGTCTCACCTCTCCCAGGTCCAGGATGAAACTGTCTCACCTCTCCCAGGTCCTGGATGAAACTGTCTCACCTCTCCCAGGTCCTGGATGAAACTGTCTCACCTCTCCCAGGTCCAGGATGAAACTGTCTCCCCGGTTGAAACTCTGCCAGCTGACAGGAACCTCCGTTGCCCTGACGACGTGTCGACCTTTGACCTGCAGCAGCCGCTGAACCTCGTTGGTCACCATGTGGTTGAAGCCAGAGGCCACGCCCCCTTTCTGGGAGAAAGTGTGATGTCATTACAGCATCTTCAGTTTGATTTCTCTTTCTTCTAGTATGTTACGGATACAGCAACAAGCATTTCATAACCCAGACTCCATGTAAATAATCACTACTTTTATCATCGTAAAACATTTCATTCAAAGTGGACAGAAACTAAATAAAACTACCAAAAGCCGTCTTGGTTCATCTTTCCACTGTTCCAACAATCACCACTCTGGTCTGGTTGGAATAAACTCTTAATTCACCCATTTACATGTGGAGATATGCTGCTCTATACACGCTAAAAGTAGTGATTATTTACATGGAGTCTGGTGGAGATATGCTGCTCTATACACGCTAAAAGTAGTGATTATTTACATGGAGTCTGGTGGAGATATGCTGCTCTATACACGCTAAAAGTAGTGATTATTTACATGGAGTCTGGTGGGTTAGGTGATGCTGCTTAACATCTGTCCTGTAGGGTTACATTACAGCTTGTTTCTACCTGATGCTGAACATCTGACACTGAAACATGCCCCTGCCAGGTGCACTGTTGCCATGGTTACCATGTATTTGAGTCCGGTTTTGAAGTACTCTATAAATGCTTTGGATTCGTAGCCCTGGACTTCGCGGTACTGGATTGGCGCCCCCTGTAGGAAGTCGTCCATCTGGACCGCAAATATGGCCGCCGCACCGCTCTCATCCTGAGAGCACTCGGACCCTGTTACAGCCGACCAATCAGAGAGCAGAACCATAGAAGGGTCCAAACAGTAACAAAAAGGATATATAATTTTAATTAAAATTATTTAATTATAAATAAAATTATTTAATTATAAATAAAATTATTTAATTATAAATAAAATTAAAAGTGTGTGTGTGTACGTGTACCGAGCCAGTAGTGCAGGTGGTGCAGCAGGCCCCCCCGGCGGTTCTCCCAGCTGTGGAGGACCAGGTAAGCGTCTCCACTGTAGAAACCTCCGTGCAGGGGGGCAGGAACAGGAACCAGATCCATGTTTTCCACCCGCCACACCTGAAGCCCCGCCCCCTGCCCCGCCCCCTCAAACTCAGGATGGAACAGCATGATGTACCTGCAGGGGGCGGAGCCACGAAACAACCACATCCTGTTTTAATCAGCTGGTTCGTTCTGATTCATCTCCAGGATGAAGCCGATTCATAGTGACTCATCCTAAATCTCTCAGGTATCAACAGGCCGCGTTGTTAAGTAACATTAAACATTAAGTAACATTAGGTAACATTAAAACTCTTTCATACGGAAATTATAGTGTTGCAGCAGCAAAATCAGTCACACGGCACAGAATATAAATATAATTAAATACTAGGATACAGTATACATGAAATACTAATAGGATAAAATACAAGATGTAATATTTGAATATATAATATATAAGTTGGGAATACACATATGTGCAACTGCTTAAATATTAATGATAAATAGATACTCAGATCAGATGAAAACATAGAAACTAACGACACACACACACGTCTAACGACTACAGAGCAGATTCAATCAGTCTAACCCAGCTACAGCCAGCTACACCCATGTACACCCAGCTACAACCAGCTACACCCAGCTACACCCAGGTACAGTCAGCTACAGCCAGCTACACCCAGCTACAGTCAGCTACACCCAGCTACAGTCAGCTACACCCAGGTACAGTCAGCTACAGCCAGCTACACCCAGCTACAGCCAGCTACACCCAGGTACAGTCAGCTACAGCCAGCTACACCCAGCTACACCCAGGTACAGCCAGCTACACCCAGCTACAGCCAGCTACACCCAGGTACAGCCAGCTACAGCCAGCTACACCCAGGTACAGTCAGCTACAGCCAGCTACACCCAGCTACACCCAGGTACAGTCAGCTACAGCCAGCTACACCCAGCTACACCCAGCTACAGCCAGCTACAGCCAGCTACACCCAGGTACAGTCAGCTACAGCCAGCTACACCCAGCTACAGCCAGCTACAGCCAGCTACAGCCAGCTACAGCCAGAGATGGAAACTGAGAGAGTGAAGAAGCAGCGCTGGACATGTTTAATATCCCGCCGTATGGAGCGAAGATGAATATACGACAGATTCATAATCGCAGAGAATCAGACGGAGGAACTCACCGTCTGTGTTCGTTGATCAGCGGCTGCAAACTGAGTGGAAA
>CM049375.1:852205-862205 GCA_026937815.1 Etheostoma perlongum | reverse complement strand
TTTTTCAATCAGATTTACAGTCAAATTGGAAATATCCCCGTTGCTCTCCCTTTTCGGGGATTATGTTTCCAGTTTTGATCTCGGACGTCTGGTGAATTTATATCATATCAGAATATTCTATTACTGTTAAGCACACTATGAATATTAAAATACGCCTAATCATGTGTCCTGTATCATAGCTACATGTATGACCTTTGTAGCAAAAAAAAACATGAAAATCAGTTGGGTATTCAGTGAGATTGATTAATTAAACGCGCTGACAGCTCATTGCACCTGCCAAACACATTACACTGAGTGGAGCGGGTGACCGGTCCAAGATGGCGGCCCCAAATCTCGTCAGCGCCAATAGGCAGTAGCGGTCGATGCGGCGTCTACTCTTTATTATGTCTATGGCTGACACGCTAATGTTAGCTATGTGCTAAGCTAAAGCTTTCTGGTCCACTGGAGACCAAACCCGAACACAGGAAGAACACGTCATACACCTTTTCAAATTAAAAAAACACATTAAAATGTGACGGATTTACAAACCGCGTTAATGATGTTAACAACAGATGTTCTTAATTAAATAGTTTGGAGGAGATATCAGATATAATTATAGCTTTCTTATTGGTTACTAATTTAAGAAACTCTATGAAATTTAATTAAAATAGTTAAACTTTGATTTATGTAAATGAAACTTACCTAATAAAATAAAAAGATTAACAATAGCACACACGTCTCTCTTTACATTCAGAATACGAAATAATATCTCAGATTTATCTCAGAAGAAGAAACTAATACTGAAAATCTGTGCTGTAACAGTTCTTTTACTTTGAAATGTCTGCCGGATGTTTATGTCTCCAGTTTCCGGCTGACGCGCAGAGCTCAGCTGTTAGCTTAGTGTCAACATGTCGCTGTAAAGCGGACTTTACCGGGTTAACGGGCAGTTTGTTGCCATGGAGACGTTTAGTAAGCTGGGCAGCATGCTGCTGCACGCGCTGGAAACGGTGAGTTAGCGGCTAGCTCCAGCTAGCTTCTGTTAGCTCCAGCTAGCTTCTGTTAGCTCCAGCTAGCTTCTGTTAGCTCCAGCTAGCTTCTGTTAGCTCCAGCTAGCTACTGTTAGCTTCTATTAGCTCCAGCTAGCTTCTGTTAGCTCCAGCTAGCTACTGTTAGCTTCTGTTAGCTCCAGCTAGCTACTGTTAGCTCCAGCTAGCTTCTGCTAGCTTCTGTTAGCTCCAACTAGCTACTGTTAGCTCCAGCTAGCTACTGTTAGCTTCTGTCTATGTTACAAACAGGTACCTGCCTGTCCTCCACCGTCAGTCTCATGTACCTGTCTCAGGTACCTGTCTCTGGTCTCAGGTACCTGTCTATGGTCTCAGGTACCTGTCTCAGGTCCTGTCGATGGTCTCGGGTCCCTGTCTCAGGGACCGGCGACTACCAATATTTGTAAGCGACTTTAGAGAAAAACAAGCCCTGATACCGACGGTCTGTTGTTTACTAACAAACAAACTGACCTACTTTAAAGTGGCAGTGACGTGGAGCTAACTGGGGCTAAAGCTAACAGCTGTTTACCTGATGTAATGCAAAGCAGCTGCAGAGTGATAAAGGCAGGACTGAACATAGGGATAATGTATGTAAGGTTACCGGGTTGAGGGTTACAGGTTGAGGGTGACAGGTTGCTGGGTTGAGGGTTACAGGTTGAGGGTGACAGGTTGCCGGGTTGAGGGTGACAGGTTGCCGGGTTGAGGGTTACAGGTTGAGGGTGACAGGTTGCCGGGTTGAGGGTGACAGGTTGCCGGGTTGAGGGTGACAGGTTGAGGGTGACAGGTTGAGGGTGACAGGTTGCCGGGTTGAGGGTGACAGGTTGAGGGTGACAGGTTGCCGGGTTGAGGGTGACAGGTTGAGGGTGACAGGTTGCCGGGTTGAGGGTGACAGGTTGCCGGGTTGAGGGTGATAGGTTGCCGGGTTGAGGGTGACAGGTTGCCAGGTTGAGGGTTACAGGTTGCCAGGATGAGGGTGACACATCAGCTACAGAGAGACCAGCGTCTTGCAACCTTACAGCAGTAGTCCACCCCCTTATGACCCTCCCCCAGAGAAAAGAAGACCTTGTTGAACAGTCCAATCTCAGTAGAACAACTACTCTTCCCAGGCAGACACGTCTTTTCTGAATCTGTCTGTCTTAGCTGGAAAAGAACATCTTGTCTCTCTAGATAGGTCTATGCCCCTGATCTGGGACCAGGGACCAGGGTCCTGGGACCAGGGACCTAGGACACTTCTCCTGAGACTGTTTTGTGGCATTTGTCCTTAGGGGAAACATGCAAAGACAAACCGTGTGTTCTCCTTCAGGGAGGACACGGGGAGATCCAGAGGTCTGCACCCGGCACAGCGTTGGGAACAATCATATGAAGGATTAACACATATTAGAGGACATATCAATCAATCAATCAATCAAACTTTATTTCTAAAGCACATTTAAAACAACCAGGTTGACCAAAGTGCTGGACATTGACATGAAACAATAAATAGACAGAATAAAACACCAGACAAATACAACATACAGTTCTCATGCCGGATTAAAAGCCAAGGAATAAAAATGTGTTTTTAGTCGTGATTTAAAAACCGGAAGGCTAGGGGCCAGTCTGACATGAAGAGGCAATTTATTCCACAGTCTCGGGGCTGCAACTGAGAAAGCCCGATCACCTCTACTCTTGAGTCGCGATTTAGGGACAACGAGGAGAGACTGGTTTGCAGACCTTAGTGACCTTGAAGGAGCATGTGGCCTCAACAGCTCAGTGATATAGACTGGAGCCAGTCCATGAAGGGCTTTAAAAACAAACAATAAAATCTTAAAATCAATCCTAAAATGAACTGGGAGCCAGTGAAGAGAGGCAAGGACAGGGGTGATGTGATCTCGCTTACGAGTCCCAGTAAGGAGACCCAGCGGCAGCATTTTGAACCAGTTGTAGTCGAGAGAGAGAGGCCTGGCTAACACCTATATACAAAGCATTACAATAATCAAGGCGTGTTGTAATAAAAGCATGTATAACCCTCTCAAAGTCAGTAAAAGATAAAAATGCCTTAAGCTTAGTAAGAAGCCTAAGTTGAAAGAAACTTGCTTTCACAACAGAATTGATCTGCTTCTCCATTTTAAAATCACAATCCATTTTTACACCCAGGTTAGTTACGACGGACTTAACATAAGGTTGAAAGATGCCCAGGTCTATTTGTGAGACCTCAGAGGTGCCACTGGGTCTAAAAACCATGACCTCAGTTTTACTCTCGTTAAAGTTTAAAAAGTTTAAGGCCATCCAGGCTTTAATATCATTAAAACAGTCAGCTAATCTTGCTAAGGAACTACCATCATTTCTTTTGATGGGCAGATAGATTTGCGAATCATCTGCATAAAGATGGAAACTGATGTTGTGCCTCTTTAAGATACATCCAAGGGAAGCAGATAGAGTGAGAAAAGAATTGGCCCGAGAATCGAACCCTGGGGAACTCCACATGTGAGGGACACAGAAGGTGAAATAGAGCCGCCAAAACTGACTCTAAAATCTCTATCTGACAAGTATGACCTAAACCACTGTAAGGCAGTGCCCTTAATCCCCACGCCATGCTCAAGGCGAGAAATAAGGATGCTGTGGTCAATTGTGTCAAATGCTGCAGTAAGATCTAAGAGAACAAGAATTACATAATCTCCAGAGTCAGTTGAGATTAAAAGATCATTAAAAACCCTTAAAAGTGCGGATTCAGTGCTATGAAATATCTTAAAACCAGATTGGAACACCTCAAGAACACCATGTGTATCTAAAAATGACTGCAACTGTAAAAGAACTGCCTTCTCTAAAATCTTCGAGACAAAAGGGAGTTTAGAGATAGGGCGATAGTTTGAAAGTGCAGATGTGTCCAAATTTGGTTTTTTGATGAGTGGCTGCACCACAGCTTGTTTAAAAAAGGCTGGTACAGAACCTGAAGTAAGGCTGCTATTTATAATTTCTTGGATGTTTGGTCCAATAGTGTCCCACACCTCTTTAAAAAGGCGAGGCGGGACAATATCAGTGGGACAAACTGAGGGTTTCAAACGTGTAACAATATTTTTGAGAGTAGAGATGGATACAGACTGAAATCGGTTGAAAACGATAATATGAAGTCACGCTTTAATGTAATGTTAAACAAAAATATGAAGTCACGCTTTAATGTAATTTTCTGTCTGTCTACCTGCCTGTCTGTCTACCTGTCTGTCTCCCTACCTGTCTGTCTCTCAGAGGGAGCCGACAGTCGACTTGTTGGAGTCCTTCGTGGATCATTGGAGATCAGTGACCAGTTATTACATCCAGACCACAGGTGAGGAGCTGCACCCTGATCCATCTGATCAGCCAATCACAGTCAGCCGCTGATCAGCCAATCACAGTCAACTGTGTGTGTGTGTGTGTGTGTGTGTGTGTGTGTGTGTGTAGATGACAGTCGTCCAGTGAGACAGACAGAGATCCCGTGGCGTCTCAGACAGATGTCGGACATCCTGGTGTACGAAGAGAAGCAGCAGGTAGAGTAGAAATACTACGCAACAACAACAACAACTAGAAAATTCTGCAGACATGTTATTAGTGTGCGTCCTACTTGGTGCACATGCGAATATCAATAAAACTTAATAAAAAATAAGTGTCTTAACCCTTCAGAGATATAACTCTTTAAAACCTATTTAAGACCTTAGGGGGTGTGTGGGTGTGGTGTGTGGTGTGTGTGTGTGTGTGTGTGTGTGTGCGTGCGTGTGTCTGAGAGAGAGGGAGACAGACAGATGTCGACAGACAGACATACAGAGTATGGTTGCCTGGTTACTAAGGACCAATAGGAAGCCTTTCATCTCTGTGATGTCATCTCTTTGATCTGTAATCAGTTAACGACTGCACCTGACACCTGCTGTCACCAGCTATTCAGACACTGAACAAGCTCTCAAACAAATTATCATATCCTATTTATATATTTATGTATTTATATATTTATGGATGATAGAACAGATGTTGACAAAGTTTCTTTTTGGTGACATAAGTTGAAATTGGGAAAAAAAGTTAAACTGTGATATATCGCGATACTCATGTCACAATACGGTAATATTACAATATTAATGTCTCTCTGGGTGTATTTAATACATTATAATGTATTTAATTTATTTAATATATTATAATATATTAATTTATTTAATATATTAATATATTATATTGTGTGTGGGAGTATTTCATATAATTAATATATTGTTTTTATTATAATATATTAATGTATTTAATATATTATATGAATGTGTGTGGGAGTATTTAATATAATTAATGTATTTATTATAATATATTAATGTATTTATTATAATATATTAATGTCTCTGGGTGTATTTAATATATTATAATATATTAATGTATTTAATATATTATATTGTATTTAATATAATTAATGTATTTATTATAATATATTAATGTATTTCTTATAATATATTAATGTCTCTGGGTATATTTAATATATTATAATATATTCATGTATATGAATGTATTTAATATATTATATTGTGTGTGGGAGTATTTAATATAGTTAATATATTAATGTATTATAATATATTAATGTATTTATTATAATATATTGTCTCTGGGTATATTTAATATATTATAATGTATGAATGTATTTATTATAATATATTAATGTATCTGGGTGTATTTAATATATTATAATATAGTAATGTATTTAATGTATTTAATATATTATATTGTGTGTGGGAGTATTTAATATAGTTAATATATTAATGTATTATAATATATTAATGTATTTATTATAATATATTAATGTCTCTGGGTGTATTTAATATATTATAATATATGAATGTATTTATTATAATATATTAATGTATTTAATGTATTTATTATAATATATTAATGTCTCTGGGTGTATTTAATATATTATAATATATTAATATTTATTATAATATATTAATGAATGTATTTTATATTATAATATATTAATGTATATGAATGTATTTATTATAATATATTAATGTCTCTGGGTGTATTTAATATATTATAATATATTAATGTATATGAATGTATTTATTATAATATATTAATGTCTCTGGGTGTATTTAATATATTATAATATAGTAATGTATTTAATATATTATATTGTGTGTGGGAGTATTTAATATAATTAATATATTAATGTTTTTATTATAATATATTAATGTATTTAATGTATTTATTATAATATATTAACGTCTCTGGGAGTATTTAATATATTATAATAATGTATTTAATGTATTTATTATAATATATTAACATCTCTGGGAGTATTTAATATATTATAATATATTAATGTATTTAATGTATATATTATAATATATTAATGTCTCTGGGTGTCCAGCCGGCGGTGGAGGACACTGGGCCGTGTCTGGAGTTTCTGCTGCAACACAAACTGCTGGAGACGCTTTGCACTCTGGGAAAAGCCCAGGTACCCCCCCCCCATGGTCTCTCCCAGTACCCCCCCCATGGTCTCTCCCTCTCCCCCTCATGGTCTCCCCTCCCCCCCAGTACCCCCCCCCTCTGATGGTCTCCCCCTCTCCCCCCCAGTACCCCCCTGGCATGGTGCAGCAGGTGCTGGTCTTCTTTTCCAGGTTTCTGTCTCAGATGCAGAAACCGCTCCTGCAGCTGGTCAGCGTCTACAGACCTGTTCAGGTAGACCACCTGTTACATCACTCAGAGAGACAGACCTGTTCAGATAGACCACCTGTTACATCACTCAGAGAGACAGACCTGTTCAGGTAGACCACCTGTTACATCACTCAGAGAGACAGACAGACCTGTTCAGGTAGACCACCTGTTACATCACTCAGAGAGACAGACAGACCTGTTCAGGTAGACCACCTGTTACATCACTCAGAGAGACAGACCTGTTCAGGTAGACCACCTGTTACATTACTCAGAGAGACAGACAGACCTGTTCAGGTAGACCACCTGTTACATTACTCAGAGAGACAGACAGACCTGTTCAGGTAGACCACCTGTTACATCACTCAGAGAGACAGACAGACCTGTTCAGGTAGACCACCTGTTACATCACTCAGAGAGACAGACAGACCTGTTCAGGTAGACCACCTGTTACATCACTCAGAGAGACAGACAGACCTGTTCAGGTAGACCACCTGTTACATCACTCAGAGAGACAGACCTGTTCAGGTAGACCACCTGTTACATCACTCAGAGAGACAGACAGACCTGTTCAGGTAGACCACCTGTTACATCACTCAGAGAGACAGACCTGTTTAGGTAGACCACCTGTTACATCACTCAGAGAGACAGACAGACCTGTTCAGGTAGACCACCTGTTACATCACTCAGAGAGACAGACCTGTTTAGGTAGACCACCTGTTACATCACTCAGAGAGACAGACAGACCTGTTCAGGTAGACCACCTGTTACATCACTCAGAGAGACAGACAGACATAAATGATGAATGAAACTGGACTATCTAGAGACAGACTGGAAACATTGTGCAGCGTTTTGATGATGTCACTATCTTACATCATCTCTGCTCCGCCCCCAGAAGCTGATTCGTCTCTGTGCACATCCTGGTTCCCTCACCGAGAAGGAGGAAGCTCGGTTCTTATTGGCCGTCTGCTCCAGAGTGAAACAGCATCCGCACACGCTCAGATACGTCTTAGAGGTAGGCACTGACAGGAAGTGAGTCTGTCTGTCGACCTCCATCCATCGCTCTCTTTCTGCTTTCAGTTTGTGGACCAACCAGCGGCCAGGACACCAGCCTCTGACCAATCACAGCCCTGCACACGGGCCTCCAATCACAGCACAGAGTCTCAGGATTCATTTCCCTGCAGCCCCATCCAATCAGAGAGCGGCCTGCTATCGGCTCTGCTGCAGCTCACCAACAGCCAGGTTAGTCACTATGGACCTGTCCATTTACACTACGACTATGGACCGGTCCATTTACACTACGACTATGGACCGGTCCATTTACACTATAACTATCGGTCTGGCGGCCCATAGTGACCCTGATGTGTGGTCCTGTCTCCTAGAGGGGGGTCTGGGGGTGACCCTGTGTGGTCCCATAGGGGGGCGGGGGTCTGGCCCATGTTACCCTGATGTCTGGTCCTGTCTCCTAGAGGGGGGGGGGGTCTGGCGGCCCATAGTGACCCTGATGTGTGGTCCTGTCTCCTAGAGGGGGGGCGGGGGTCTGGCGGCCCATAGTGACCCTGATGTGTGGTCCTGTCTCCTAGAGGGGGGGGGGGGGGCCCATAGTTACCCTGATGTCTGGTCCTGTCTCCTAGAGGGGGGGGCGGGGGTCTGGCAGCCCATAGTTACCCTGATGTGTGGTCCTGTCTGCTAGAGGGGGCGCGGGGGTCTGACGGCCCATAGTGACCCTGGTGTGTGGTCCTGTCTCCTAGACGGGGGGCGGGGCTCTGGCGGCCCATCAGTGTCTGCTGCTGCTGGTCTCCCTCCAGTCAGAGTCTTCAGGGGAGTTCCTGTCTCATCGCACCCAGCTAGGGGAGCTGCTGGCTGGGAAGCTGCTGCAGCTTTACTCCCTGTTGCCTCTGGAGGGGCTGGATCCTGCAGAGCTGCAGAACTGGACACACACACCCTGGAGGTACACACACACAAGTACACACATAGACAGACACACACAGACACACACACACACACAAGTACGCAGACACACACAAGTACGTACACACACACACACACACACATAGACACACACACAGACACACACAAGTACACACACATAGACAGACACACACAGACAGACAGACACACACACATAGACACACACACAGACACACACAAGTACGTACACACACACACACACACACACAGCTGAAGGATACGTGCACACCCGTTGTGACTGTCTCTGCAGCGCTGCTCTGCAGTCAGAGTCCGCTTCTGATCACATGACCAGCTTCTTCTCCTGGTTGGACTTCCTGGATCAGTTGATGAGAAGAAGCCCCTCAGGTCACACACACACACACACACACACACACACACACACACACACACACACACACATGGTCACACACACACGGTCACACACACAGTCACACACACACAGTCACATACACACCTGTCTGGCACTATACTGCTCGGCCTGATTGTGGAACAAAAAATTCGGAATGTTTTTAGAAAATTATTGAAATAATTTTTATATCAATCTGAGTGTGTGTGTGTGTGTGTGTGTGTGTGTTAGCAGGTGTTAGCAGTGAAGCTAGCTCAGTGTGTTCATCAGCTCTGGTTGTTGGACGTTCTTCAGCCTCAACTGCTGCACACGTAAGTGTGTGTGTGTGTGTGTGTGTGTGTGTGTGTGTGTGTGTGTGTGTGTGCAGGATATTAAAGTTGTGTGTGTGTTGCAGGTGTGAGCAGCAGGTCCTGGTCTCCACCTCGGTCCTGTGTGCGACTGTCAGACTTGTCACTTCCGGGTCTCTGCTGGATCAGCTGGTCCACTTCCTGCTGAGGACCCCCCCCCTGACGGAGCTGCTGCTGCAGCGCTGCGACCACATCTCAGACCAGGTGAGACCACATCTCAGACCGCATCTCAGACCAGGTGAGACCACATCTCAGACCAGGTGAGACCACATCTCAGACCGCATCTCAGACCAGGTGAGACCACATCTTAGACCACATCTCAGACCAGGTGAGACCACATCTTAGACCACATCTCGGACCAGGTGAGACCACATCTTAGACCACATCTCAGACCAGGTGAGACCACGGGCGTTTCTCAATGCCGAGTAAGCAAAGAAGGGACTTGTGTTTTTGGGGGTACAGCCTGGCAAGGACCCCCCCCCAGCAGAGGGCGCTGCCACGGTATCGTCAGCTTTGATGTTCATAATAAAGCATGGACGTCACCTCACACCGCCTTGTTGTGTTACGTTTTCATTTAAAGTTCTGTTAAGCAGAACGCAGGGACACAGGAACACAGGGACACAGGGACTCAAGAACGCAGGGACACAGGGACACAAGAACGCAGGAACGCAGGGACACAG
>CM049375.1:842205-847205 GCA_026937815.1 Etheostoma perlongum | reverse complement strand
TTTCCCGTACTCATGCTGACCCCCACATCTGGCACATCTTAGTTTACCTTTGCACGGCTGTGCTGTATGCCCCATACTTTGGCATTCATCTCACACTGTAATTTATGTAACCTATTTGACACACATCCACAGTCAGCCCCCAGCCAGCTAGCAACCAGCCACTATCATTCCCCAGGGTGGCTGCAGGTCCTTAAAAAGTCTTAAATCACATTTACTAAAAATAAGGCCTTAGAATGTATTAAATTGTCTTAAATTCAGATTGGATAGGTCTTAAATATCTTTTGTCATGTCACGGCAAAAATGTAGGCCATCTGTTGTCGAATATTATTGAATGTTTTTTTCCCGGTAGGCTTTGCGCTGCGTTGTCGCGGTAACATAAGCCCATTAGTACATGTCCTGTCCCCCAACCAATCGGCTATCCTAACCTTAACCACTCCAACCAATCAAGCTGCTTGGTGGGCGGGTGTGGGCGTGGCCGTAGTCAGGGAGATTCGTTATTTCGCCTCATACAGGTGATACAGCAGTGGTTGATAGCTGTCTAGGAACACGGGGGATGCAAGTTCAGAGACAAATGGCTTGAAAACAGCGAGTACTCTTGGTTAAGGTCGGTGCCTGGGAACGCTTATGAAGCACCGAGACTACGTAAAGGCACGCCAGCAACCCGCCATCGCTAGGTTCTGCTCCCCCGCTAGCAACGATGTCTGATGACCAGATCCGGGGCTGGGACAGTCCTTTACCTCTGGGAAGACCAGACCAGATACGTGGCTGGGACAGTCCTTTACCTCTGGGAAGACCAGACCAGATACGGGGCTTGTACAGTCCTTTACCTCTGGGAAGACCAGACCAGATACGTGGCTGGGACAGTCCTTTACCTCTGGGAAGACCAGACCAGATACGGGGCTTGTACAGTCCTTTACCTCTGGGAAGACCAGACCAGATACGGGGCTTGTACAGTCCTTTACCTCTGGGAAGACCAGACCAGATACGGGGCTTGTACAGTCCTTTACCTCTGGGAAGACTAGACCAGATACGGGGCTACATTTTGTGACAGTTTGTCTTTATCCCTTTTTATGGTTTGTTTTTCTAAATGGTCAAGGGGTGCCAGCCAGGTCTCTCTCCTGACGTGGAAGATAGTTTTAGTCTAGTCAGGTATATAGTTTGTGTTTTATATGTAGTATAAAGAACAAAACCACATATAGAAATGTACACCCAAAACAAACGAAAGAATAAACCCAGCAAAACACCACACAATTCAAGAATTCAATCAAATGTTCATATATTTAAACAGGAAAACTTATGCAAAACACTCAAAATAAAGTCCCACAGAATAATTGTAATGTCCAACATAGCAAAAAGAAAAACTCCACCTCTGGTTTTCTTATGACTCAGTTCGTTGGTGGAACAGAAACCTAAATGATCTGGTCTCAAGACATCCTGTTAGTCCTAGTCCAACCAGACACTCAAAGGACACTTACAGACTCTTAGTCTAATCAGTCAGTCAACTAGTCTTGTCAGTCAGTCCAGAATCCAGTCCGGGGTTTAGCGGGGTCTCAGTGAACTGCTGAGAAGTGGATCCAGAGTTTTCCAGTGATCGGTCAGAGGTTGAACGGAGCCGTCAGTAGCGGTTTAGACAACGTGTTAAGGGATTAAAACGACCTTTACTTCTATTGCTGCGCAACTGAGCTGTAGCTCCGCCCACTCTGCGTCCTGCTTTCCCGACTCTGTACTCGGCCCACTCAGTCCCCAGAAGGACTCGCTCTCCCCTCCCCGTACTCGGCCCACTCAGTCCCCAGAAGGACTCGCTCTCCCCTCCCCGTACTCGGTCCACTCAGTCCCCAGAAGGACTCGCTCTCCCCTCCCCGTACTCGGTCCACTCAGTCCCCAGAAGGACTCGCTCTCCCCTCCCCGTACTCGGTCCACTCAGTCCCCAGAAGGACTCGCTCTCCCCTCCCGTACTCGGCCCACTCAGTCCCCAGAAGGACTCGCTCTCCCCTCCCCGTACTCGGCCCACTCAGTCCCCAGAAGGACTCGCTCTCCCCTCCCCGTACTCGGTCCACTCAGTCCCCAGAAGGACTCGCTCTCCCCTCCCCGTACTCGGTCCACTCAGTCCCCAGAAGGACTCGCTCTCCCCCCCGTACTCGGTCCACTCAGTCCCCAGAAGGACTCGCTCTCCCCTCCCCGTACTCGGTCCACTCAGTCCCCAGAAGGACTCGCTCTCCCCTCCCCGTACTCGGTCCACTCAGTCCCCAGAAGGACTCGCTCTCCCCTCCCCGTACTCGGTCCACTCAGTCCCCAGAAGGACTCGCTCTCCCCTCCCCGTACTCGGTCCACTCAGTCCCCAGAAGGACTCGCTCTCCCCTCCCCGTACTCGGTCCAGTCACTCAGTCACTGTTTAGTTTATTATAGAATAGGAATTGTTTTCCAAGTATATTCACCAAAGCTCAGGAGTAGACATCAGAACCTGAACACACACACACACACACACACACACACACACACACACACACCACACACCGCAAAACACTCTTACACACTGCTGTCTACTCTCTGTCCATGATGAGTCCTCCACAAACTGCAACCCATCCATCTGAGTCTCTCTCTGTGTCTGTCTGTCTGCCTCTCTGTCTGCCTGTGTGCCTGTCTGTGTGACTGTCTGTCTCTCAGTTAATAGGAGAGTTGATGCAGAGGATCCAGCAGGTTTCCAACCTGTCAGACAGACTGCTGAACACCAGGAGACATCTGCTGGGACTAACCCACAACACTGGGTAACTGCCTGTCTGTCTCCTTGCCTGTCTGTCTGCCTGTCTCCCTGCCTGTCTGTCTCTCTGTCTTTTAGTTTGTGAATTAACTCCGATTATCATCAGAGCCACATCTATGCAAAATTTTAACATATCAAAACTGTGTGTGTGTGTGTGTGTGTGTGTGTGTGTGTGTGTGTGTGTGTGTGTGTGTGTGTGTGTGTGTGTGTGTGTGTGTGTGTGTGTGTGTGTGTGTGTGTGTGTGTGTGTGTGTGTGTGTGTGTGTGTGTGTGTGTGTGTGTGTGTGTGTGTGTGTGTGTGTGTGTGTGTGTGTGTGTGTGTGTGTGTGTGTGTGTGTGTGTGTGTGTGTGTGTGTGTGTGTGTGTGTTAGACTGGATCACCTGACTCTGCTTAGAGGACTCATCGTGCTCGAGGAGTTCTGTAAGGAGCTCGCTGCCATCGCCTTCGTCAAACTGCCGCTGGACCCCGGACCCCCCTGGGACCCTGGACCCCCCTGACACACCTAACACACCCTGACCCCCCTGACACTCCTGGGACCCCTGACGCACCTGGGACCCTTGACCCCCCTGGGACCCCTGATGCACCTGACACACCTGGGACCCCTAATCCCCCCTGGGACGCCTGACACACCTGACCCACCTTACCCACCTGGGACCCCTGACCCCCCTGGGACGCCTGACATCCCTGACCCACCTGGGACCTCTGAACCCCCTGGGACGCCTGACACACCTGACATACCTGACCCCCCTGGGACGCCTGACACACCTAACAGACCTGACACACCTGGGACCCCGTACCCCACTTGGGATCCCTGACACACCTGACCCCCCTGACGTACCTGACCCACCTGACCCCCCCTGACCCGACCTGGGACCCCTGACCCACATGACCCCACCTGATGTACGTCCCGAGGACACATGGACAGGTACGCCTGTCTGAACTGCTGTTCCACCTGAACCTGAATGCCTCACTGCCATCGCTGAACCTTCGGAGCGACCCTGAACGCCTCACCGCTGAACCTTCGGAGCGACCCTGAACGCCTCACCGCTGAACGCCTCACCGCTGAACCTTCGGAGCGACCCTGAACGCCTCACCGCTGAACCTTCGGAGCGACCCTGAACGCCTCACCGCTGAACCTTCGGAGCGACCCTGAACGCCTCACCGCTGAACCTTCGGAGCGACCCTGAACGCCTCACCGCTGAACCTTCGGAGCGACCCTGAACGCCTCATCGCTGAACCTTCGGAGCGGCCCTGAACGCCTCATCGCTGAACCTTCGGAGCGACCCTGAACGCCTCATCGCTGAACCTTCGCAGCGACCCTGAATGCCTCATCGCTGCCTTAATGAGCTCCTTCCTGGTTCTGATGTCTTTTACTTATTTATTACTTTAATATTTTAATTTTTAATATTCATTGTGATGCGTTCGGGAGCAGAATCATTGAGTCTCTCCCCGTCCGCTGGAACCTAATAATAGGACTGTACATCTTTTCCAAAGATTTTGTCTGTTTCTTCAAAGTTTCTGTCACTGTTCATGACGTTTCTGAGAGTTTTAAAGGTTCTTTATTATTTTTATTCTTTATTATCACAGACTGAAACATGTGCAATATCTGATTATGAATCATTCATATTTGAATTTAAATTTCTTAACTTGAATCTGAATAGTTTTAAACTGAATTTACTCGTTTGGAACTGAAATCCAGTAAATTATGATCATGATGAAGACTCAGCTCTAGATCTTCACTTTCCTGGGACAGGCGTCCGGGGACAGGCATCAGGGGACAGGCGTCGGGGGCAGGATGTCCTGGGACAGCCGTCCGGGGGCACGCGTCCGGGGACAGGTGTCCCGGGACAGGCATCCGGGGACAGATGTCCTGGGACAGATGTCCTGGGACAGGCGTCCAGGGCAGGATGTCCTGGGACAGCCGTCCGGGGGCACACGTCCAGGGACAGGCGTCCTGGGACAGATGTCCTGGGACAGGCGTCCGGGGACAGATGTCCCGGGACAGACGTCCAATCACTGCCTTGATTAGTCTCCCCGTCCACTACCAGACTCTTTTTAACTGAAAGTCCCGCAGTGGACACAGGAAGGGGCGGGACTTCCTGCTCCTCGGCCAGGGGGCGGAGCTTATACAGGAAACAGATTCCACACACGGATATCTGAATGTGTTTGAATGGTTTTATCATATTAAGAATGGGGGGGGTGACCTCAGCGACGTGAGGAAGTCCCATTTGTTCACGTCAA
>CM049375.1:797205-832205 GCA_026937815.1 Etheostoma perlongum | reverse complement strand
TCCCCTGTGTCTGTCTCCAGGATGAGGTTCTTGGTATGAGGACAGGTGTGAGGACAGGTGTGACATCCCCTGTGTCTGTCTCCAGGACGGAGTTCTTGGTATGAGGACAGGTATGAGGACAGGTGTGACGTCCCCTGTGTCTGTCTCCAGGATGGGGTTCTTGGTATGAGGACAGGTGTGACGTCCCCTGTGTCTGTCTCCAGGACGGGGCTCTTGGTATGAGGACAGGTGTGAGGACAGGTGTGACGTCCCCTGTGTCTGTCTCCAGGACGGGGCTCTTCACCCCCGACATGGCCTTTGAGACAATCGTGAAGCGTCTCATCGCCCAGATCAAGGAGCCGTGTCAGAAGTGCGTGGACATGGTGATCAGCGAGCTGGTCAACACCGTGAGGCAGTGCACCCAGAAGGTATCCATGGTTCATTACTGTCCTATAAGACATGTCCTGACCCCTGACACCTGACCTCTGACCCCTGACCTCTGACCTCTGACCCCCCCCCCCCAGCTGGCCCAGTACCCGATGCTCCGGGAGGAGATGGAGAGAATCGTCACCCAGCACATCAGGGACCGGGAGAGTCGCACCAAGGACCAGGTCTACCTGCCTGTCTGCCTGACTGCCTGACTGTTTGTCTGTCTGTCTGTCTCTCCAACTGTCTGCCTGTTTGCCTGTCTCTCTGTCTCCCTGTCTGTCTGTCTGTCTGTCTGTCTGTCTGTCTGTCTGTCTGTCTCTCTAACTGTCTCTCTAACTGCCTGTCTGTCTCCTCAGGTGTTCTTGCTGATTGACATTGAGTTGGCCTACATGAACACAAACCATGAAGACTTCATCGGCTTCGCAAAGTGAGAAAGTCTGAACACATTGCATGATGGGAAATATACTGTAGATACTAACATCTGTCTCCCTATCTGTCTGCCTGCCTGTCTGTCTCTCAGTGCCCAGCAGAAGAGCAGTCAGATGAACAAGAAGAAAGCAGCAGGAAACCAGGTGAGTAGCTGCAGGAGGACTTCCAGTTTATCTATTAATTAAGACTACGTCCTCTCTGATTGGTTGCTGTGGGCAGGAGGTGATGAGGTGTAACCATGGAAACCACAACGCTTTGATGACTGAACGTGTCCCCTCTACAGGTTTCTAGAGATTACAGCTGAACAATATACTCCTCTCTCATTCGCTCTCTCACTCTCTCTCTTTCTGCCTCTGTTGCCACGGCAACCAGGACGAGATCATGGTGAGTGTTAATGAGTTAATGTCACTGATATAACAGCAACCAATCACAGCGCAGGAACTTGAAGTGAAGAGTTCTGTAGTTTCAGAAATGAATGTGTGGGTGTGTGTGGGTGTGTGTGTGTGTGGGTGTGTGTGTGTGTGTGTGTGTGTCTGTATGTGGTGTGGGTGTGGGTGTGTGTGTGTGTGTGTGTGTGTGTGTGTGTGTCTGTATGTGTGGGTGTGTGTGGGGGTGTGTGTGTGTCTGTATGTGTGTGTGTGTGTGTGGGTGTGTGTGTGTGTGTGTGTCTGTATGTGTGTGTGTGTGTGTGTCTGTATGTGTGGGTGTGTGTGTGTGTGTGTGTGTGTGTGTGTGTGTGTATGGTGTGGGTGTGTGTGTGTGTGTGTGTGTAGGTGATCCGTAAAGGTTGGCTGACCATCAACAACATCAGCATCATGAAGGGCGGAGCTAAAGAGTACTGGTTTGTCCTCACAGCAGAGACACTGTCCTGGTACAAAGATGACGAGGTAACACTCACACACTCACACACACACACATACACACACTCACACACACACATACACACACTCACACACACACACAGACACAGACACACTGTTGTTGTTGTTGTTGTTGTTGTTATATTGTTGTTGTTATGTTGTTGTTGTTTTTTATGTTGTTGTTGTTATGTTGTTATGTTGTTGTCGTCCTGCAGGAGAAGGACAAGAAGTACATGCTGCCCGTCGACAACCTGAAACTCAAAGACATCGAGAAGAGCTTCATGTCCAGCAAACACATCTTCGCCCTGTTCCACAACGAACACAGGTGTGTGTGTGTGGCTCTGTGTGTGTGTGTGTGTGTGTGTGTGTGTGTGTGTGTGTGTGTGTGTGTGTGTGTTAGATTGTTGGGGCCTAACGGGGGGAGAGTGACCGCAGATGAACGTTTCAACATTTAATCCTTAAAACCGTCTCAGGAACGTGTACAAAGACTCCCGTCAGCTGGAGCTGGCCAGTGAGTCTCAGGAGGAGGTGGACAGCTGGAAGGCCTCTTTCCTACGCGCCGGAGTGTACCCTGAACGCACCGTGGTACGACACTTCCTTACTATAGTATATAGTATAAGTATTACAATGTCGCACTGCTGCTCACTCTGGAGGGAACAACTAGAACTGTTGGTGGTCTAGACCTGCTCTATGTGTAAATTATAGAGCGGTCTAGACTATAATATATTTATTGACCTCGTGTCTTCTTTCTCCTGCAGGATAAAGAGAAGGTGAGTTCCTGTCTGAGAGGCGTTCCTATTATTCTGTCCACCCCATTTAAAACCAACGAGGGAGATTAATAACAGAAACATTAAGGTAGGGTAACTGACGGCCATGTTGGTGCAGGCGGAGGTTGTGGGGGGTAACTGACGGCCATGTTGGTGCAGGCGGAGGTTGTGGGGGTAACTGACGGCCATGTTGGTGCAGGCGGAGGTTGTGGGGGGTAACTGACGGCCATGTTGGTGCAGGCGGAGGTTGTGGGGGTAACTGACGGCCATGTTGGTGCAGGCGGAGGTTGTGGGGGTAACTGACGGCCATGTTGGTGCAGGCGGAGGTTGTGGGGGGTAACTGTCGGCCATGTTGGTGCAGGCGGAGGTTGTGGGGGGTAACTGACGGCCATGTTGGTGCAGGCGGAGGTTGTGGGGGGTAACTAACGGCCATGTTGGTGCAGGTGGAGGTTGTGGGGGTAACTGACGGCCATGTTGGTGCAGGCGGAGGTTGTGGGGGGTAACTGACGGCCATGTTGGTGCAGGTGGAGGTTGTGGGGGGTAACTGACGGCCATGTTGGTGCAGGCGGAGGTTGTGGGGGGTAACTGACGGCCATGTTGGTGTAGGCGGAGGTTGTGGGGGTAACTGACGGCCATGTTGGTGCAGGAGGAGGTTGTGGGGGTAACTGACGGCCATGTTGGTGTAGGCGGAGGTTGTGGGGGGTAACTGACGGCCATGTTGGTGCAGGTGGAGGTTGTGGGGGTAACTGACGGCCATGTTGGTGCTGGAGGAGGTTGTGGGGGTAACTGACGGCCATGTTGGTGCTGGAGGAGGTTGTGGGGGGTAACTGACGGCCATGTTGGTGTGGAGGAGGTTGTGGGGGGTAACTGACGGCCATGTTGGTGCTGGAGGAGGTTGTGGGGGTAACTGACGGCCATGTTGGTGCAGGTGGAGGTTGTGGGGGGGTAACTGACGGCCATGTTGGTGTAGGCGGAGGTTGTGGGGGTAACTGACGGCCATGTTGGAGTAGGCGGAGGTTGTGGGGGGTAACTGACGGCCATGTTGGTGCAGGCGGAGGTTGTGGGGGGTAACTGACGGCCATGTTGGTGCAGGCGGAGGTTGTGGGGGGTAACTGACGGCCATGTTGGTGCAGGCGGAGGTTGTGGGGGGTAACTGACCGCCATGTTGGTGCAGGCGGACTGAGGTTGTGGGGGGTAACTGACGGCCATGTTGGGGCAGGCGGACTGAGGTTGTGGGGGTAACTGACGGCCATGTTGGGGCAGGCGGACTGAGGTTGTGGGGGGTAACTGACGGCCATGTTGGTGCAGGTGGAGGTTGTGGGGGGTAACTGACGGCCATGTTGGTGCAGGTGGAGGTTGTGGGGGGTAACTGACAGCCATGTTGGTGCAGGTGGAGGTGGAGGAGGCGAGCGGCGACGGGCAGATCCACAGTCTGGACCCTCAGCTGGAGAGACAGGTGGAGATCGTCAGGAACCTGGTGGACTCGTACCTGTCCATCATCCACCGCACGGTCCGGGACTTGATCCCCAAGACCATCATGCACCTGATGGTCAACAACGTGAGACACACACACACACACAGACGCGCACACACACACACACACAGACACATGCACACAGACACATACACAGACATACACAGACACACACACACACACACGCACACAGACACACACGCACACAGACACACACACGAACGAACACACACACACACAGACACATGCACACAGACACATACACAGACATACACAGACACACACACACACAGACGCTCACACAGACGCTCACACACGCACACAGACACACACACACGCACACACACACACAGACAGGAAGTGATGTCATCCTCTCTCCCCAGACCAAGGAGTTCATCCACTCTGACCTGCTGGCTCATCTTTACTCCTGTGGAGACCAGAACAGCCTGATGGAGGAGTCCCAGGAACAGGTGAGACAGACAGAGAGGCAGACAAACAGGCAGGCAGGCAAAAAAATGAGACAGACTGTAGTGATGCAAACTCCCTCCCTGTCTCTCTTCCTCCCTCTCTCTCTCCCCTGTCTCCCTCCCTGTTTCTCTCCCTGTTTCTCCCTCCCTGTCTCTCCCCTGTCTCTCTCTCTCCCCTGTCTCCCTCCCTGTCTCTCTCCCCTTTCTCCCTCCCTGTCTCTCCCCTGTCTCCCTCCCCCTCCCCTTTCTCCCTCCCTGTCTCTCCCCTGTCTCTCTCCCCTGTCTCCCTCCCTGTCTCTCCCCTTTCTCCCTCCCTTCTCCCCTGTCTCCCTCCCTGTCTCTCCCCTTTCTCCCTCCCTGTCTCTCCCCTCTCTCTCTCCCCCTCCCTCCCTGTCTCTCTCCCCTTTCTCCCTCCCTGTCTCTCCCCTGTCTCTCTCTCTCCCCTGTCTCCCTCCCTGTCTCTCCCCTTTCTCCCTCCCTGTCCCTCTCTCTCCCCTGTCTCCCTCCCTGTCTCTCTCCCCTTTCTCCCTCCCTGTCTCTCCCCTGTCTCTCTCTCTCCCCTGTCTCCCTCCCTGCCCCAGGCCCAGCACCGTGATGAGATGTTGAGGATGTACCACGCGCTGCGCGAGGGTCTCCACCTCATCGGTGACATCAGCACGTCCACCGTCTCCACGCCGATGCCGCCGCCCGTCGACGACTCCTGGCTGCAGGTGACGGGGATGCCGTCGGGACGCAGGTAACCTAGCAACCAACCCTCGGTTTCTGTGTGAGAGTGTGTGTGTGTGTGTCAGTGTGTGTATATGTGAGTGTGTGTGTGTGTGTGTGTGTGTGTGTGTGTGTGTGTGTGTTGTGTGTGTGTGTGTGTGTATGTTAATGTGTGTATGTGAGTGTGTGAGTGTGTGTGTGTATATATGTCACACCCCAGCCCCGGGGAGAATGCTGGGGTGTCCGTTTAAAACCCAAACTACAATACCAGCAAAAATCCTTCCATTGACAAATACGACATAGACCCAGACAAGGCAGTTCACAAAATGTAACACTTTATTCTAAAACAGGTTAAAAGTTGTAAAAAAGCTAAAAAAACGACAATAATAAAAGTTTAAAAGGCTAAGTATTAACAGCAATCTCCTTGCCGCTAGTCCCCGGTGTTCCTTACAGTCTGTAGTTATGTAGATCTCGAGAACGGCCGGTTCCACCCAGGGAGGCCTGGGCTCTTCCTTCCTTTCGCCTGTCCTCGTCCCGTGTTCCACCCGGCCGACGCTGAGGGAGAACAAAGGGACTCTCAGTCAAACAAGACACAAAAACAGTTCTCTTCCATACACTCTCCCAGAGGACAGCTGGAAGACTGTCCTTCACTTATCTGCGTTCCTGCATTGAACTCCTCATTTGGGTGGCTGCAGTCCCCCTGTTGCTTCGGGCTCTAAGGACGTAATCGGGTCTGCACCACCACGAGTTCACCCACACTTCGGACGACTTGTCCCACCGGCACTTCTCCAGCCCGTCTGCTGGTCTCGGCTTCCACTGTCCTCCGTGTCAGTCGGTCTCTCCTCTGCTCTGCTCCTCAGCGTCCCCTCTCATTTCATTTATCCTTTTGGTTTCTTTGGCCTCCGGTTCTCTTGCTCCGTCCTCGGCATCGCCCCGCCACCTCGGCCTGGGCACGGCCCGAGCTTTGTCGGTGCATGAGCTGGCCCAGCGCTTCAGCTGTTCCCGCCCCTTGGCCCTCCGAGTTCCCCCTGCTTTTCAGCGTCACATCTTCTCTTTCTGTAGCGTGTCCCCCTCTGGTCTGTTCCTCTTCCCTATTCCCTGGCCAGTCCCCTACCACACCGGCTCTGCATTAAGCTGCATTAAGGTGTTTTCGCTTGTCCTGCCTTGAGTTTGTTTAGGTCTGATTAAAAAGGGAGGAGCTCCAGTCTTGGCAAAAGTGGTATAATTACAACAGTTCATGCAATAAAAAATCTGTAAATAAAACTTAAGCATGCAATAAAAAGAATAAAAACATGCAAACACTAAAATCCTAAAAACACATGCCACAAGTCCTATTTAAAAAGGCACTCACAGCAATTCACATGCACTTATATTAACTGTACCAAATCCACCTTTGACATTTATGTGAGAGTGTGTGTGTCAGTGTGTGTATATGTGAGTGTGTGTGTATCTCTGACTGTCTCTGGTCTCTGCAGGTCTCCCATGTCCAGTCCGACCCCCCAGCGTCGGGCCCCCCTGGAACCCCCCGCCCCGGTGGACGAGCAGCCCCCGGCCCCCCATCTCGGCCCGCGGTGTCTCCAGATCCTGGAGCGCCTAACGTGCCCTCCAGACCCAACAGAGCCCCCCCACCGGGGGTCCCCAGGTACACACACACACACACACACACACACACACACACATGCACACACACGCATATACACACAAACACACACACAGACACACACAGGTTGAACAGGTTATGTTAAAAATCGCAATCGCAAATATTTAGGTCAACATGCAAATCAGGATTAATTATTATTTAATAATAGAACTTCATGTAAAAAAGACTATTATATTATATATATTATATTATATTCATATTGTATTATATATATATATATATATATTATATATATAATATATATATTATATTATATTATATATATTATTATTAAGGCTGGGCAAGTTAACGCGTTATTATCGCGTTATCTAACTAATTAATTAACGCTGACAATTTTTTTTCCGCGCATTAATGCAGTTTTTATTATTTCTTTATTATTGTCTGAAATATCACCAGAGTACTTCCAGTCTGAAATATCACCGGAGTACTTCCAGTCTGAAATATCACCGGAGTACTTCCAGTCTGAAATATCACCGGAGTACTTCCAGTGTGAAATATCACCGGAGTACTTCTAGTCTGAAATATCACCGGAGTACTTCTAGTCTGAAATATCACCGGAGTATTTCCAGTCTGAAATATCACCGGAGTACTTCTAGTCTGAAGTAGGTTGTTAATGTATTGGGATTGTTTTGACAGACGGACCTACGCAATGGCGCCTGTGTTTGGCTTCGCCGCTGCGGCTGGTTGCTCGTCCCGACTCGTTTTGTTTGTTTCCTGCGCTATATTGCTACTAAGTTTGTCAACAAATAGTGTGTCAACGGCGTGGGTGTACGATCGCCAAACAATGCTGCTGATCCGATCCTCCATGGGGGGATTGCGGTGATGGATGTACCTGGTGTGGTACAGGTGAGTTTGCAGCCCCGTTCGTATGTCCACCTGCAACTGGTATGCAACATGGAGAGGGCCTGTTACGACCTAAGAATAAACGGCAGAGAAAGCGAGGAAAAAGGGCAGGTTGGCAGGTTCATCGGAAAAAACTCCTGAAGCAGGGGGTCTTTCATTGTGACTCCAGACCTTCCTGTCTTCGTCCCGTCTTCCCCGCTGTCCCCGGGGCTCTGGTCCCGGTGCCCTGGAGAAAACCTACCGCTGGTCGCGGTGTGTGTTTTGCGCATTTGAGGCCGCTGCCGCGAGCCTCATTCTCTGCTTCAGCTGCTCCTGCACCGCTCAGGATGGGTCTAATAAATGCCCGTTCAATTGCTAACAAGTCTCTTTTGCTCTGTGATTTATTCTCTTCCAAAAACATGGACTTCATGTTGCTCACAGAGACATGGCAACGGGGAACTGGAATACGCTCACCTGAATGAGCTTTGTCCTGTGGATTGTACTTTTATCAGCACACCAAGACTCACGGGCCGTGGTGGAGGCCTTGCTGTGGTTTTTAAAAAGCATTTCATCTGTCAATCAATGAGCGTCGGCACGTACTCTTCTTTCGAACTACAGATTACTAAAGTTGGTCGTTCAAATACATTTTATTGCATTTTAATTTACCGGCCACCTGGGCCGGTGGCCCACTTTCTTACTGAGTTTTCTGATTTCTTATCATCCATTATTAAGCTGGAAAGAATGATTATTGTTGGTGACTTTAATATTCATGTGGATGATGCTACTTGCCAAAATGCTTCTGAGTTTGTCTGAATCTTTTAATTTTACTCAGCATGTCTCTGGTCCTACGCACAGCAAGGGACATACGCTTGACCTTGTTTTTTCTCATGATATGAACATTAATAATGTCTGCATCAAAGATGTATTTTTTAGTGATCACAAATGCATCCTATTTGATCTTGCTCGTAATGAGGATCCCCTGCCTGTCAAACGGGCGTACTGTTCACGTTCGATTAACCAGCTTACTGTTAAAAAATTTTCAGCCGCTTTTGACTTAAGCTCTGTTTTTATTTTGGATGACGTGGACGCTTGCGTTCAGGCTTTTAATGATCATTGCACCCCGCTGTTGGACAAATTTGCGCCCTTTAGCATTAGAGAAATTCCCTCTTTTAATTCATCCCCATGGATGAATGACGCCATTCGCAGCCTGAGGCGGGTCTGTCAGAGAACTGAGCGTTTATGGAAAGCGACTCAGCTCCAAGTCCATCGCCTGCATCTTAAAGAGCTCTTAGTAGACCTGAATGCAGTGATCAAGAATGCTAGAGCCTGTTATTTTACTAATCTGATATCTACCTGTAAAAACAATCCTAAAGCTCTGTTTGAAACTATTAATAACATTGTTTCCCCTCCTGAATGTATTGTCCCTGTGTTCTCAAATGTTGACTGCGTCCACTTTCTGTCTCATTTTGTGGACAAGGTCAGAGCTGTCCGGGCAAACATTGTACCATCAGCAATCTCACATATAGCTACTCATCAGAGACCTTCAATACTGGACTCCTTCTGCCCCATTTCCCTGAACGACATCATTAAGCTTGTGGGCTCGATGAAACCCTCCCAAAGCCCTGTTGATATTGTTCCTACATCTTTGCTTATAAAAACCTTACATCTTCTTGGCCCATGTTTGGTTTCAATTTTAAATTTATCTCTTCAGCTGGGTCAGGTCCCTGGCTGTTTTAAGCATGCTCTTGTTCAGCCTATTTTAAAAAAGAACAATTTAGATGCAACTTTGTTTAAAAACTACAGGCCTATCTCTAAATTGCCTTTTATATCGAAAATTTTAGAAAAAGTGGTTGCAAACCAGCTAACTAATGTTTTGGTTGCTCATAATATCTTTGATAAGTATCAGTCTGGCTTTCGTAAAAATCATTCTACTGAGACTACACTTCTTAAAATCTCCAATGACATTTTGATGGCAGCTGACGGGGGTAAATGTTCTGTCCTGGTCCTACTAGATCTCAGTGCAGCATTATATACTGTTGACCACTGCACTCTGATTGATAGACTGAAAAGAACTGTAGGCATCTCTGGATCAGCTCTGGACTGGTTTTCTTCCTATCTTTCAGACAGGACCTTTGCTGTGTCCATAGGAACATTATATGTCAGACTCTGCTCCTCTGTCTTGTGGTGTGCCCCAAGGTTCTGTGCTCGGCCCCCTGTTGTTTTGTCTGTATTTGCTTCCTCTTGGAAAGATTATTGGTAGTTTTGAGGAAATATCTTACCGTTGTTATGCCGATGACATCCAACTATATTTATCTTTTAGCCCTGATAGGCTAGACAAACTGTCCATGTTGCACACTTGCTTAGCCTCCATTAACAAATGGATGGCTGATAATTTCCTGCAATTAAATTCAGAAAAAACTGAGGTGCTGATCTTTGCCCCAGACAGCATTACCCCTAAGATTAGGCAGGCCATTGGGGCTCTATCACTCTCTGACTGTAATGTTGTGCGAAATCTGGGTGTCATTTTTGACAAATCTATGTGTTTTAACAGTCATGTGAAATCTGTGGTTCGTTCTTGTTTTTTCCATCTCAGGAACATTGCTAAGATCCGATCTGTGGTCTCTCAAAAAGAGATGGAGATGCTTGTTCATGCTTTTATTTCTTCACGTTTGGATTATTGTAATGTACTGTACACTTGCTTAAACAAATCATCTATGGATAAATTGCAAGTTGTTCAGAATGCAGCAGCAAGACTCTTGTCTAAGACCAGCAGGAGATCACATATTACTCCGGTGCTTAAGGCTCTTCATTGGCTACAAATAGGTTTTAGAGTGCATTTTAAAATTTTAATCACTACGTATAGAGCCTTGCATGGTCAAGCCCCTGCTTACATCCAGGATCTACTACACGCATACACTTCTGGTCGTTCTCTGAGGTCTGCAGACCAAGACCTTTTAACTGTCCCCAGACCACATTTTAAAACCAGAGGTGATCGAGCCTTTTCTGTGGCGGCTCCAAGGCTCTGGACCTCTCTTCCCTTAGCATTGAGAGATTTGGATTCTGTGGAATCTTTTAAAAAACACCTCAAGACACATCTTTTTAGACAAGCTTTTAACTAGCAATATGGCTTAGTATTTTATGTGTTGCTGTTTTATTTTGTTTTTACTGTAAAGCACTTTGTGACCCTTCTTGTCTGTGAAAGGTGCGTTATAAATAAAGTTTACTTACTTACTTACTTACTGAAATATCACCGGAGTACTTCTAGTCTGAAATATCACCGTGACAGTTAGCAGCAAATCATTCAGCGACACACCCAGCGGCTTCGGCAGACTACGTTAGAGGCAGCGTGGTGGGGCAGACTACGTTAGAGGCAGCGTGGGGGGCAGACTACGTTAGAGGCAGCGTGGGGGGGCAGACTACGTTAGAGGCAGCGTGGGGGGGGCAGACTACGTTAGAGGCAGCGTGGGGGGGCAGACTACGTTAGAGGCAGCGTGGGGGGGTAGACTACGTTAGAGGCAGCGTGGGGGGGCAGACTACGTTAGAGGCAGCGTGGGGGGGGGGGGGGCGACGTGGACAGCTACAGACTGCAGGCCCATTAGGGTGGAGGGAATCGCAACCATGACGGCAGGTATGAGAGTCCCTCAAGACGCACCACCACAAGAAGACTGGACCCACTGGGGACTACTGGACTCACTGGGACTACTGGACTCACTGAGGACTACTGGACTCACTGGGACTACTGGACTCACTGGGGACTACTAGACTCACTGGGACTACTGGACTCACTGAGGACTACTGGACTCACTGGGGACTACTAGACTCACTGGGGACTACTAGACTCACTGGGACTACTGGACTCACTGGGGACTACTGGACTCACTGGGGATTACTGGACTCACTGGGGATTACTGGACTCACTGGGACTACTGGACTCACTGAGGACTACTGGACTCACTGGGGACTACTAGACTCACTGGGACTACTGGACTCACTGGGGACTACTGGACTCACTGGGGACTACTGGACTCACTGGGGACTACTGGACTCACTGGGGACTACTGGACTCACTGGGACTACTGGACTCACTGGGTGACCGTAATTATCTCGGAGTTACATACTGATGAAAACAGTATCTGACTGGAATGAAAACAGAGGAGAGACATTATGCTGAGACATGCGCGGGACACTTTTTTGAAGTTGCACAGCAGTGGACTGTGTCAAATAAAGTCCCCGCAGTTAGGACAGATAGTACGATAGATACGAAATATGATCGCTGCTGCGAGACATCTGCCTTCTGATCATGTTCCCTGCTTTGCGCACGGTCTCCAGCGTTCTGTCACAGTGTCTCTGCTTAACAGTGCGTTGGACAGTGTCCCACAGTGTCTCTACTTAACAATACATTGGACAGTGTCCCACAGTGTCTCTGCTTAACAGTTCGTTGGACAGTGTCCCTCAGTGTCTCTGCTTAACAGCGCGTTGGACAATGTCCTTGTGAAGTGCAGAAAAGTTGTGGGGCTCTAACCCAGTCCAGCAGGTGCTGCAGAGTTAGAGCAACAACAGAACGACGTGGACATAAGGACGTGGACATAAGAAGGACGTGGACATAAGGACGTGGACATAAGGACGTGGACATAAGAAGGACGTGGACATAAGAAGGACGTGGACATAAGAAGGACGTGGACATAAGAAGGACGTGGTCATAAGAAGGACGTGGACATAAGAAGGACGTGGTCATAAGAAGGACGTGGACATAAGGACATGGTCATAAGAAGGACGTGGTCATAAGAAGGACGTGGTCATAAGAAGGACGTGGACATAAGAAGGACGTGGACATAAGAAGGACGTGGACATAAGAAGGACGTGGTCATAAGAAGGACGTGGACATAAGAAGGCGTGGTCATAAGAAGGACGTGGTCATAAGAAGGACGTGGACATAAGAAGGACGTGGTCATAAGAAGGACGTGGACATAAGAAGGACATAAGAAGGGCGTGGACATAAGGTGGACATAAGAAGGACGTAGACATAAGAAGGACGTGGACATAAGAAGGACGTGGTCATAAGAAGGACGTGGACATAAGAAGGACGTGGACATAAGAAGGACGTGGTCATAAGAAGGACGTGGTCATAAGAAGGACGTGGTCATAAGAAGGGTCATAAGAAGGACGTGGACATAAGAAGGACGTGGACATAAGAAGGACGTGGACATAAGAAGGCGTGGACATAAGAAGGACGACATAAGAAGGACATAAGAAGGACGTGGACATAAGAAGGACGTGGACATAAGAAGGACGTGGACATAAGAAGGACGTGGTCATAAGAAGGACGTAGACATAAGAAGGACGTGGACAGTAGAAGGACGTGGACATAAGAAGGAGTCTCTGATGAAGACGTTCCAACCAGATGAATCCATCTCTGGACATGATGAATACATTATGTTTAAGTTGAACACTAAATATTTTATTTAACTGCTACTTTATAAACTAAATGCTGGGAAGTTTTTACAGAACAAATGTTACATGTACACTATATATACTTTATACACTATATACACTACTTTATACACTATATATACTTTATACACTATATACACTACTTTATACACTATATATACTTTATACACTATATACACTACATTATACACTATATACACTACTTTATACACTATATATACTTTATACACTATATATACTTTATACACTATATATACTTTATACACTATATACACTACTTTATATGCTATATATACTACTTTATACACTATATATACTACTTTATACACTATATATACTATATACACTATATATACTTTATACACTATATACACTACATTATACACTATATATACTACTTTTGAATTCATTATTGCATTTTGTGTATAACAATGCGATTAATCGCAATTAAAACTTTTAATCATTGCCCAGCTCTAATTATTTTATATTTATATTATATTATATTATATATTTTATATATATATTTTTTTTATTTCTGGTGCTGCGATCCACAAGTGCTCTGACCAGACATGGAGAAGAAAGAAAGACTCGTCTTTTATTCTTCCTCTGCTCATTCATCTCCTCTTCATCCTCACTCTGAGTCCAGGACATTTAGCCTAGCTTAGCATTAAGACTGGAAGCAGGGGATACTGTTAGCCTACCTTAGCATAAATACTGGAAGCAAGGGATACTGTTAGCCTAGCTTAGCATAAAGACAGGAAGCAGGGGAAATGGTTAGCCTAGCTTAGCATAAAGACGGGAAGCATGGGAATCTGTTAGTTTCTAGGTTTTATTCATTGATATCAGTCCAGATATTTAACACAGCTTCTACTCTTTGTGCTAAGCTAGGCTAAACGTCCAGAGCAAACTGTCATCACCTTTACATCCACCTGGAGCCATGTCTGCCTGTCTGTCTGTCTGTCTGTTTCTCTGTCTGCCTGTCTCTTTGCCTGTCTGTCTCTCTGCATGTCTCTTTGCCTGTCTGTCTCTCTGCCTGTCTCTCTTTTGTCTGTCTGTTTGTGTGACCCTGTTCCAACAGTAGCTTTCCAAACAGGAGGTCCTCAGGTGTGTCAGAGCAGGTAGCCCCCCTCCCCATGGCCCCTCCCCCCATAATGACCATATATGGTTATTCTTTCAGAATCTCTATCAGTGACCAGTGAGGAGTTCACCAATGGTACGTCAGCTGTCTGTGTGATGTCACTGTCCCTCACCATGTCTGTGTGTGTGTGTGTGTGTGTGTGTGTGTGTGTGTGTGTGTGTGTGCCTCATTGTCCAATCAGGTTGCAGTTCCCACCATGAGACTTTTTCCCCCAGCATTGAGACAGAGTGCATTGCGTAATACTTTGATACGGGGGGGGGGGGGGGGGGTGGAGCTGGTTCTGGTTCTGTTGGTCCGCAGACAGCAGCTGTCTCTGTCTCTGTCTCGGTTCCATCCACATGTTTTATCTGAGTTAATGATATTTATGAAAATGCTTCATGGAAACAGTAAATCATCAGATTTGATCTTGATGATGATGATGATGATGATGATGATGATGATGATGAAGATGATATTCTTCTTCTGTGATAAACGCTGATGGAAACCTTATCTGCTGAATAAATAATGATCCAATGATAGTTGATCATGTGATATTGTCCCATGTTGATCATGTGATATTGTCCCATGTTGATCATGTGATGGTTGTGTTGGTTACCTAACTTCAGATAATTTGATTGACACGTGGATGGAAACTAAGCTTGGGTTAGGTGGAGACCACTGGGGGGGCGGGACTTAGATGTGCTCTGTCTCTACCATAATTAGCTGTGTGATTGATAGCTCCATCAACCTGTTGCTGTCTCTCTGTCTGTCTCTCTGCCTGTCTGTCTGTCTGTCTGTCTGTCTGTCTGTCTGTTGTTTATTTGTCCTGTAGTGTTGTCTCCAGTCGGAGGAGTCCTGCATCTCCATCTTGATACTCCAGACCAGGATGTGACTCCTCCATCTGACACACACAACAAACACAACAAACACACAACAAACACACAATGAAAACATCTTTTGGTTTTGGAGCACAAAGACTCTCAAACATCATTCACCGTTTCTCCTCTCATGTTACTCACCACCCGCTCCCACAGGGGCGAGGTCTAGACCAATCACAGGCGAGGTCAAGACCAATCACAGGCGAGGTCAAGACCAATCACAGGCGAGGTCAAGACCAATCACAGGCAAGGTCTAGACCAATCACAGGCGAGGTCTAGGCCAATCACAGGCAAGGTCTAGACCAATCACAGGCGAGGTCTAGGCCAATCACAGGCGAGGTCTAGGCCAATCACAGGCGAGGTCTAGGCCAATCACAGGCGAGGTCTAGGCCAATCACAGGCAAGGTCTAGACCAATTACAGGCAAGGTCTAGACCAATCACAGGCGAGGTCTAGGCCAATCACAGGTGAAGTCTGTGATTTAAATTTCCACCCTGATTATTTTGATGTACTTGTTTTCTTTTCTCTTTCTCTTTCTGTCTTTTGTTCCCAGTCGTCCCAGTAAAGGTAGCCCCGCCCACGGAGAGAGCCCCCAGTCCTCGGTGGAGTATTGACCTTTGACCCCGACCACTCTATTGACTGTATAGCAAACTATCAGCAATATAAAGTGTATCCATGTTTAGTCCAACTGTCTGTCTGCTCTCTGGGGAGTGAGACAGGTCTGCTATCTGTCTGCTCTTTGGAGAGTGAGACAGGTCTGCTGTCTGTCTGCTCCCAGGAGAGTGAGACAGGTCCTCTGTCTGTCTGCTCTCAGGACAGTGAGACAGGTCTGCTGTCTGTTTGCTCTCTGGAGAGTGAGACAGGTCCTGTCTGTCTGTCTTCATAAAGACTGTAAGGAGGGTCTCCAGACTGATCTGTGTCCATTGTTCTTATTTATGCTGAAACGTTGTTTTATTACAGTAAAGTTGACATCTTGGTTGAAATTATGTATTTATTGATATATTTATTGATATGTTGTTGATGTTGTTTAAAGCGTAACATGGATCCTGGTTCCTCATAAAACTGGTCCAGTATTCTCAGTCAGCGTCCACTAAAAGTTCTGTTGTTACTGCTGACAGACTCAGATTATTATTGTCTGACATTATGGGATGGATCCCTACAGAGATAGAGCTTTATTTAAAGAGGAAAATCCTTTTAGTTTAACATGAAACAGCCCCGACATCACCATCACCAAACCCACCAGACTCCATGTAAATAATCACTACTTTTAGCATGTCTGTGTCTGAGTCTGGTGGAGATATGCTGCTCTATACACGCTAAAAGTAGTGATTATTTACATGGAGTCTGGTGGAGATATGCTGCTCTATACACGCTAAAAGTAATGATTATTTACATGGAGTCTGGTGGAGATATGCTGCTCTATACACGCTAAAAGTAGTGATTATTTACATGGAGTCTGGTGGGTGAACCAGATAAATGAACTCAGCTTGACAATAAGGCTCTCTGTTTTTTGGATTTGGGAGAATCATATGCATGAATATAAAAATGGGCCTTTAAGTTTCTGTTTGGGGCTGAAGGACACAGTGTAAGGATGTGATGTAGTTGTTGTCTGTGAACATGTCTGCGGTTGTGATTCGTGCGTCTGTCTGCAGAGCGACGGTGTGCTGTGACGTTTCCTCATGTGCTCGTTAGTTTAAATATAAAGTAGGGATGTCCCGATGGGAGCCATCATCTCTAAAATATAAATGATCTTTATATCCCCCCTCATTCCCCCTGCTCGGGTGTTCCCCCTCTCATTCCCCCTCCTCTGGAGTTCCCCCTCTCATTCCCCCTGTTCTGGCGTTCCCTCCTCTCATTCCCCCTGTTCTGGCGTTCCCTCCTCTCATTCCCCCTCCTCTGGAGTTCCCCCTCTCATTCCCCCTGCTCTGGTGTTCCCCCTCTCATTCCCCCTGCTCTGGTGTTCCCCCTCTCATTCCCCCTGCTCTGGCGTATCCCCCCTCATTCCCCCTGCTCTGGCGTTACCCCCTCTCATTCCCCCTGCTCTGGTGTTCCCCCTCTCATTTCCCCCTGCTGTGGTGTTCCCCCTCTCATTCCCCCTGCTCTGGCGTATCCCCCCTCATTCCCCCTGCTCGGGTGTTCCCCCTCTCATTCCCCCTGCTCTGGCGTTTCCCCTCTCATTCCCCCTGCTCTGGTGTTCCCCCTCTCATTCCCCCCTGCTCTGGCGTTCCCCCTCTCATTCCCCTGCTCTGGCGTTCCCCCTCTCATTCCCCCTGCTCTGGTGTTCCCCCTCTCATTCCCCCTGCTGTGGTGTTCCCCCTCTCATTCCCCCTGCTCTGGCGTATCCCCCTCATTCCCCCTGCTCGGGTGTTCCCCCTCTCATTCCCCCTGCTCTGGCGTTTCCCCCTCTCATTCCCCCTGCTCTGGTGTTCCCCCTCTCATTCCCCCTGCTCTGGCGTATCCCCCCTCATTCCCCCTGCTCTGGCGTTCCCCTCTCATTCCCCCTGCTCTGGCGTTCCCTCCTCTCATTCCCCCTGCTCTGCTGTTCCCCTCTCATTCCCCCTGCTCTGGTGTTCCCCCTCTCATTCCCCCTGCTCTGGTGTTCCCCTCTCATTCCCCCTGCTCTGGCGTATCCCCCTCATTCCCCCTGCTCGGGTGTTCCCTCCTCTCATTCCCCCTCCTCTGGAGTTCCCCTCTCATTCCCCCTGCTCTGGTGTTCCCCCTCTCATTCCCCCTGCTCTGGCGTTCCCCTCTCATTCCCCTGCTCTGGCGTTCCCCTCTCATTCCCCCTGCTCTGGCGTTCCCTCCTCTCATTCCCCCTGCTCTGGTGTTCCCCTCTCATTCCCCCTGCTCTGGCGTTCCCCTCTCATTCCCCCTGCTCTGGCGTTCCCCCTCTCATTCCCCCTGCTCTGGCGTTCCCTCCTCTCATTCCCCCTGCTCTGCTGTTCCCCTCTCATTCCCCCTGCTCTGGTGTTCCCCCTCTCATTCCCCCTGCTCTGGCGTTCCCTCCTCTCATTCCCCTGCTCTGCTGTTCCCCTCTCATTCCCCCTGCTCTGGTGTTCCCTCCTCTCATCCCCCCTCCTCTGGAGTTCCCCTCTCATTCCCCCTGCTCTGGTGTTCCCCCTCTCATTCCCCCTGCTCTGGCGTTCCCCCTCTCATTCCCCTGCTCTGCGTTCCCCCTCTCATTCCCCCTGCTCTGGTGTTCCCCCCCTCTCATTCCCCCTGCTCTGGTGTTCCCTCCTCTCATTCCCCCTGCTCTGGTGTTCCCTCCTCTCATTCCCCCTGCTCTGGTGTTCCCCCTCTCATTCCCCCTGCTCTGGTGTTCCCCCTCTCATTCCCCCTGCTCTGGTGTTCCCCCTCTCATTCCCCCTGCTCTGGCGTTCCCTCCTCTCATTCCCCCTGCTCTGGTGTTCCCCCTCTCATTCCCCCTGCTCTGGCATTCCCCCTCTCATTCCCCCTGCTCTTCCGTATTGAATCAGCTATTCATTATTTGTAAACTATCGTATCGGGACGTCTCTAGTAATTAGGGTTGCTCTGCGGCGGACACACAGCTCCTAGATACTTTACGCTGTGTTTATATCAATGTTTACAGAATATATGAAGGAGATTATCAACCATGAATATACACATATATCAATCTGTTCAGATGAAATATGCAGTGTGTGTGTGTGTGTGTGTGTGTCTAGTTGAGTAGTTGTGTGTCTTGTGTTGTATTTGGGCGCACTGAGACATCTCGACATTAATAAAGTCTGAGAATGAAACTCTTGAGTATCCAATCTCTTTCAATTCAACTTTATTTATAATATCAAATCATAACAAGAGTTATATCGAGACCCTTTACAGATAGAGCAGGTCTAGACCTCTCTATAATTTACAGATAGAGCAGGTCTAGACCGCTCTATAATTTACAGATAGAGCAGGTCTTCCGCTCTAATTTACAGATAGAGCAGGTCTAGACCACGCTATAATTTACAGATAGAGCAGGTCTAGACCCCCCTATTTACAGATAGAGCAGGTCTCTCATTCCCGCTCTCTAATTTACAGATAGAGCAGGTCTAGACCGCTCTATAATTTACAGATAGAGCAGGTCTAGACCCCTTTATAATTTACAGATAGAGCAGGTCTAGACCACTCTATAATTTACAGATAGAGCAGGTCTAGACCGCTCTATAATTTACCGATAGAGCAGGTCTAGACCGTTCTATAATTTATAGATAGTGCAGGTCTAGACCGCTCTATAATTTACAGATAGAGCAGGCGGACAGACCGCTCTATAATTTACAGATAGAGCAGGTCTATACCGCTCTATAATTTACAGAAGAGCAGGTCTAGACCGCTCTAATTTACAGATAGAGCAGGTCTAGACCACGCTATAATTTACAGATAGAGCAGGTCTGTGTGTGCTCTAATTTACAGATAGAGCAGGTCTAGACCTCTCTATAATTTACAGATAGAGCAGGTCTAGACCGCTCTAATTTACAGATAGAGCAGGTCTAGACCTCTCTATAATTTACAGATAGAGCAGGTCTAGACCGCTCTAATTTACAGATAGAGCAGGTCTAGACCTCTCTATAATTTACAGATAGAGCAGGTCTAGACCGCTCTATAATTTATAGATAGAGCAGGTCTAGACCGCTCTATAATTTACAGATAGAGCAGGTCTAGACCACTCTATAATTTACCGATAGAGCAGGTCTAGACCACTCTATAATTTACAGATAGAGCAGGTCTAGACCCCTCTATAATTTACAGGTAGAGCAGGTCTAGACCACTCTATAATTTACAGATAGAGCAGGTCTAGACCTCTCTATAATTTACAGATAGAGCAGGTCTAGACCCCTCTATAATTTACAGATAGAGCAGGTCTAGACCCCTTTATAATTTACAGATAGAGCAGGTCTAGACCTCTCTATAATTTACAGATAGAGCAGGTCTAGACCTCTCTATAATTTACAGATAGAGCAGGTCTAGACCACTCTATAACAGGTTTCCCTGCTGATTTTGTATGTTTTCCCACTGACAAAGAAACAATCTGTCTATAATTTTAACGTCAGATTTCTTTGACCAGTGGGAGACAGAATAACAACAAAGTCCAGAAAAACGCATGTCAGCAATATTATAAATGGATTTGCATTTTAATGAGGGGAATAAGTATTTGACCCCCTCTGAATCAGGAAGATTTCTGGACCCCAGGAGTCTTTTCTACAGGTAGTGAGCTGAGATTAAAGGTGCTCCTAATATCAGCTTCTTACCTGTAGAAAAGACACCTGGGGTCCACAGAAGCAATCAGTCAATCAGATTCCAAAGTCTCTACCCCAGCAAGACCAGAGAGCTCTCCGAGGATGTCAGGGACCAGATGGTAGACCAACACAAGTCTGGAATGGGTACAAGACCACGGCCAAGCTTGGTGAGAAGGGGACAACAGATGGAAGAAACACCAAAGAAGAGTTCCCCCCCCCCCGGCGTGGGGCTCCATGACCTCACCTCGTGGACTTGATCAGGAAGACCATGAGGAATCAGCCCAGAACTACGGGGGGTCTGGTCAATGATCCCAAGACAGCTGGGACCATAGTCACCAAGAAAACAGTTGGTAACACACAACACCATGAAGGACGCTTAAGAAAGCACATTTACATACTGTATATATACACATATGCATATATATACATTTATATACATTTATATACATATACATACATATGCATACTGTATATATACATATACCTATACATACATAGATATACAGTACATCTATATATTATGTAATGCGCCTTTGGAACATTGGATGAATGGTTGCTGGTAATGGGCAATGTACATATTGCATTAAAGATCAGCCCCCCCACCCAAATTAGCAGGTATTCTGTCTATAATGGAGTGGTATGGAAATGTAGAAGTGACCCCAAACTTTTGACCGATAGTGTAAATATATATATATATATATATATATATATATATATATATATATATATATATATTACCGGTCAAAAGTTGAACACGTGGAATTGTACTTAACAAAAAGTGGAAATAACTGAAAACATGTCTTATATTCTAGTTTCTTCAGAGTACCCCCCCCTGGTGTTCGCTCAATGAGCTTCATGAGGTAGTCCCTGAAATGCCCCCCCAGGTGGGCCTGGTCAGGGTTCATTAGTGGAGTTTCTTCCTTATTAATGGAGTTGGGACCATCAGTTGTGTTGAGCAGAAGTCAGGTTGATACACAGCCGACAGCCTATTGGACGACTGGTAGAATTCATATTATGGCAAGAACCAATCAGCTAAGAGAAGAGAAACGAGCGGCCATCATTACTTTAAGAAATGAAGGGCAGTCGGTCGGAAAACTGGGAAAACTTTGAATGTGTGTATATATACATATACACTCACCGGCCACTTTATTAGGTACCCCATGCTAGTAACGGGTTGGACCCCCTTTTGCCTTCAGAACTGCCTCAATTCTTCGTGGCATAGATTCAACAAGGTGCTGGAAGCATTCCTCAGGGAGTTTGGTCCATATTGACATGATGGCATCACACAGTTGCCGCAGATTTGTCGGCTGCACATCCATGATGCGAATCTCCCGTTCCACCACATCCCAAAGATGCTCTATTGGATTGAGATCTGGTGACTGTGGAGGCCATTTGAGTACAGCGAACTCATTGTCATGTTCAAGAAACCAGTCTGAGATGATTCCAGCTTTATGACATGGCGCATTATCCTGCTGAAAGTAGCCATCAGAAGTTGGGTACATTGTGGTCATAAAGGGATGGACATGGTCAGCAACAATACTCAGGTAGGCTGTGGCGTTGCAACGATGGTCAATTGGTACCAAGGGGCCCAAAGAGTGCCAAGAAAATATTCCCCACACCATGACACCACCACCACCAGCCTGAACCGTTGATACAAGGCAGGATGGATCCATGCTTTCATGTTGTAGACGCCAAATTCTGACCCTACCATCCGAATGTCGCAGCAGAAATCGAGACTCATCAGACCAGGCAACGGTTTTCCAATCTTCTATTGTCCAATTTCAATGAGCTTGTGCAAATTGTAGCCTCAGTTTCCTGTTCTTAGCTGAAAGGAGTGGCACCGGTGTGGTCTTCTGCTGCTGTAGCCCATCTGCCTCAAAGTTCGACGTACTGTGTGTTCAGAGATGCTCTTCTGCCCACCTTGGTTGTAACGGGTGGTAATTTGAGTCACTGTTGCCCTTCTATCAGCTCGAACCAGTCTGGCCATTCTCCTCTGACCTCTGGCATCAACAAGGCATTTCCGCCCACAGAACTGCCACTCACTGGATGTTTTTTTCTTTTTCGGACCATTCTCTGTAAACCCTAGAGATGGTTGTGCGTGAAAATCCCAGTAGATTAGCAGTTTCTGAAATACTCAGACCAGCCCTTCTGGCACCAACAATCATGCCACGTTCAAAGTCACTCAAATCACCTTTCTTCCCCATACTGATGCTCGGTTTGAACTGCAGGAGATTGTCTTGACCATGTCTACATGCCTAAATGCACTGAGTTGCCGCCATGTGATTGGCTGCTTAGAAATTAAGTGTTAACGAGCAGTTGGACAGGTGTACCTAATAAAGTGGCCGGTGAGTGTATATGTATGTATATAAACAGCTGTGCTGTCTGCTGGCAGCCAGCAGAGGGAGCAGACAGACAGACAGACAGACAGACAGACAGACAGACAGACAGACAGACAGACAGACAGACAGACAGACAGACAGACAGACTTGCTGACTGAACTCAGCTGAGACAGAAAGAGGAAGAAGGAAGACAGAAAGAGAAAAGTGTGAGAGAGTGAGCTGAAAAACATGAGAGCAGACGATTAAAACCTGTCGCTCTGCTGATCGGAGACATCCAGCTGTCTCTCTGCCTGTCTGTCTCTCTGCCTGTCTGTCTGTCTGTCTGTCTGCCTGTCTCTACACCGGCAGACATGTCCTCCCGGGCGGAGAGTAAGACAGGTAAGCTCCTTCTTCCTTCTGTCTCATATGCTAACTGTTAGCTAGAGCAGGCTAACAACACTCACTGAGCTGAGAGGCTTTTATTGTTGTAGATGTTAAAGATGATGATGATGATGATGATGATGATGATGATGATGATGATGATGATGACACCAGGCTGTACAGTGCTAACCATTGGGTAAGGTGACCAGATGTCTCAGACAACATCCGGGGACATTTCCAGCTCAGAAGCGTATTTACCTCCAAAACACGTCATGTTTTTAATTTTTGTAAAACTTAAAACGGGGACACTAGACCTAGAGCTGAGTATCGGATACAATATAAACTATTGAGGAAAGATTTTTCTTTGACATTGATGCAGTATGAAACGAGATCGCTGCAGTCGGCAGCAGAGAAACAAGCTACAATGGAAGTTAATGGGAGAATTGTCCAGCTTGTATTTACGTTCATAAAGTGCTCGTTTTGCTGCTGACAGACTCAGATTAATATTCTAAGTGTCTGATAACATTATGGAAAGGATTTATAAGGAGGCTGACCTTTCTGTTAAAGATTAAGATAATTTTTTAAAACATAAAAGTCCACCAGACTCCATGTAAATAATCAGTAATTTTAGCATGTATAGAGCAGCATATCTCCACCAGACTCCATGTAAATAATCAGTGATTTTAGCATGTATAGAGCAGCATATCTCCACCAGACTCCATGTAAATAATCAGTAATTTTAGCGTGTATAGAGCAGCATATCTCCACCAGACTCCATGTAAATAATCAGTGATTTTAGCATGGTAAAACACGGCTTTCTAAAACATCTCTGAGCTCTGAGCAGCGCTGCTCGATCGGCTCCGTTTGGTCAGATTTTTCTTTCTTTCATTCCAGTTTCGGGTCTGTCAGTCACAGTGAAAACCGGGGACAGATCCAGCCGGGGACAGGTCACCAAAACCGGGGACTGTCCCCGTAAACCGGGGACGTCTGGTCACCCTACCTTTGGGCCACTATGCTGTACAGTACAACAGTTTTACATTAGTTTCTTGATGATGATGATGATGATGGTCACTCTTCCTCTTCCTCTCAGCCTCTCAGTTTGCATCTCTCACCATGAGGCTGAAGGATAAGCTCCACCCGGGTCAGCGCGGCCGACGCTCTGAGCGAATCAAACCCACCCCCCCGCCCCAGAGGCTCAAACCAGCTGACCTCAACCTGCAGCACCAGGTACACAGATGCATTCTGGGAGAAGGGAAACCTAACACTCTTTAAACCAATCACGACGGTCCTGGCCGGCGCTAAGCTCTGTACACAGCGACAGGCGTTGGTTGATGATGTCACAGTGGTTGGTTGATGATGTCACAGTGGTTGGTTGATGATGTCACAGTGGTTGGTTGAGGATGTCACTGTGATATCAATTTATGGAAGGTGTTTTGGAGAAATGTGGTTTATTAAAGCTGTGTGTGTGTGTGTGTGTGTGTGTGTGTGTGTGTGTGTGTGTGTGTGTGTGTGTGTGTGTGTGTGTGTGTGTGTGTGTGTGTGTGTGTGTGTGTGTGTGTGTGTGTGTGTGTGTGTGTGTGTGTGTGTGTGTGCGTGCGTGCGTGCGCGTGTGTGTGTTGCAGGCGGTGTGTGTGTTGGAGGACCAGCAGCGCGTCGTCATCAGCTCTCTGCAGTACTTCAAAGCGCTGGTGGACAGACTGGGGGTGGACCAGTGTGTGGTGGGGGGTCTGCTGGGAGGGGCGTCCGGCGAGGTCCTGGAGGCGGTGCAGACTCTGGTCCAGCTGGAGCCACACCTGCACAACAGGTAGGAGACACACATCTATCAGAGGTCCCCAGCCTTTCTGGTCTGAGTCCGTCCGTCCCCTGGACAGTAGTGTGGTGGACTTGATACTGGACTGATCTGCTGGCTGATGGATTTTTTAACAGTGAGGTCGCAAAGGGTGAGAGTGAACGGTGTTTTATCAGATACCATTTTCTCTTCTACTGGATCCCCCCAGGGCTGTGTCCTCTTTTTTATTTGTTTTATACACAAATGCGTGCCAAAGCCATCATGAATGGCGCCACATTATTAAATTTGCGGATGATTCGGTCATTGTGTCCCTCCTCAGCAGTGAGACTCTGAACACGGTCCTGTAGTGGATGATTTTATTGACTGGTGCAAAGCCTCCTTTTTAAACATTAATGTGGCAAAAACAAAAGAGATGTGCATCGACTTCAGAAGAATTCCCACGGTCATGCCCCCTGTTGTAATGGACAACCGGCCAGTTGGACTTGTGCCGCAGTACATATCTGGGACTGTGATCGACAGTAGACTGAGCTTTGAGTCCCAGGTTGATGCTGTGTGTAAAAACATCAGCGCATGCACTTTCTCCGGAAGCTTCGCAGTTTTAATGTCGACACTGTTTTTATGAAAATGTTTTATTCCTGTTTTATTGAATCAGTTCTTACTTTTTCTTTTATCTGCTGGCACGGGTCACTTTCCATTAAACAGGGAAACCGCATGCAAGGTATTGTGAAGGTGTGCAGCGAAATTGTTGGCCCACCCTTAAATGACCTACACGACCTGTATGAGGCCAGATCACTGAAGAAGGCGAGAGCCAACCTGGCTGATCCCATCATCCTTTGTGGGGTGAATTTATGCTGCTGCCATCCGGGCGCAGATATAGTCTTTATATATATTTATTTATATTTAGATATAGTCTGCCACGATGCAGAACAAACAGACTAAAAAGGTCATTCATCCCGGCGGTTATTACCATTGTTAATAACACTCTGTAAATTCAATTTAAATTATGCTGTATTGTGGTTGTGTTTATTGTTGTGGTTTATAAGATATTGTTAATGCTGGCTGTAATTCAAATTGCCCCTTGGGGATAATAAAGTTACCTTGACCTTGAAGGTTGTGTTAGAGGCGTCCAATGAGAGCAGCTCCTGAGGGTCAGGTGGTTTTCCCCGGTCCCCAGTCCTGATCAAAGACAATAACTTCCTGTTTCCGTCAGTTAATGACGACCACTGACCGTCCATCTAATGCTCCTAATTTTCCACACTAAACCATGTCTGTCTGTCGGTCTGTCTGTCTGCCTGCCTGTCTGTCTGTCTCTGTCTGTCTGTCTGTGCCTCTCTAACCTGTCTGTCTGTCTCTCTGCAGTAAGACCATCTCCTCCTGTCTCACCCGTCTCTACCGGTCTCTGGCTCAGCTGATTCGCTGGGTCGATCAGGTGATGCTGCAAGGCGTCGCCCACGGCAACAAAGAGTCCACAGCAAGCGTTACCATGGTGATCAGGGCAGTGCTCGACAGCGTAAAGGTGGGAACGAAAATAAATGTCCCCGACCGTTTGTCCCCTGATGGTCCAGTGGGTTATGATCTGGTTTTCATTGTTATCTGATGCCATGGCGCCCGGGTGGGATCAGTGGCAGAGCAGGCGCACGAGCACAGGCGTCTCATCTGCAACTAAAGGTGTGATTATCATTTGTCTCTCCATCAGGAACTGGTTCGATTGGCTGCAGAGAGACAAGGTGACTCCGCCCCCTTGTCTCCTGTCCAATCACAGGCTGACGCGGGACAGACAGGTTTGTCTGATGACAGGAGTCCAGCAGATCCTGCAGAGGACTCAGCTCCTCCCAAACCCCCGATGTCTTTCTCAGAGACCCTCCCCCAGGCGTCCCTCCCCCAGGCGTCCCTCCCCCAGGCGTCCCTCCCCCAGCCGTCCCTCCCCCAGCCGTCCCTCCCCCAGCCGTCCCTCCTCCAGCCGTCCCTCCCCCAGCCGTCCCTCCCCCAGCCGTCCCTCCTCCAGCCGTCCCTCCCCCAGCCGTCCTTCCTCCAGGGACTCAGGTGAGCTCAATTTACACAGCCACGTTTTTGTTTTATAGCAGGGGGAATGAGAGGGGGAGACGCCAGAGCAGGTCACTAAAGTAACTAGTACCTAGAGTAACTAGTACCTAGAGTAATTAGTACCTAGAGTAACTAGTACCTAGAGTAACTAGTACCTAGAGTAATTAGTACCTAGAGTAACTAGTAGAGTAACTAGTACCTAGAGTAATTAGTACCTAGAGTAACTAGTACCTAGAGTAATTAGTAACTAGAGTAACTAGTAGAGTAACTAGTACCTAGAGTAATTAGTACCTAGAGTAACTAGTAGAGTAACTAGTACCTAGAGTAATTAGTAACTAGAGTAACTAGTAGAGTAACTAGTACCTAGAGTAATTAGTAACTAGAGTAACTAGTAGAGTAACTAGTACCTAGAGTAACTAGTACCTAGAGTAACTAGATTATTATGGTCTGCCATTGGACCAGCGTGTCTCTCGGGGTGGGGTTGCCTGCTTTGAGCAGAAATAGAGCTGTGGATGAAACAGGAAGTAGAGAGACTAAAAACACCCCCCCCACTTCCTGTCTCTCTGTTTGCTGAACAACAGCAGGAAAGAGAAGAGGAAGAAGTGAGAGAGAGATTCAGCTTCTCTTTGTTCCTCTTCATTTAAAATGAGTTAAGCAGCGTTAGCATCACTAGCATGTTGTTAGCATGTTGTTAGCATGTTGTTAGCGTGTTTACGTCTTTATTAGACATGTCCCCACAGATCCACTCAAATATATTTGTATGCAATGCTGGATTATAAAAGAAATGACCTGTCTGCCTGTCTGTCTATCTGTCTACCTGTCTGCCTGTCTGTCCCTCAGTCCTCCAGCTCTGCCCCCTAAGAAGCGTCACTCCTTGTCAGTCCCCGCCCCCTGCAGGGTTGCCATAGTAGCACCAATGAGACGAGAGCCTGAGCTGGACAGACAGGAACAACAGGTGAGCTCTACATCCCATAATGATACACAGGTTGTCATGGTAACGTCTCTGAACTCTCAAACCAGGAGCGGTTTCATCACACAGATAAAGCATGTCCACATGTTATAAATAGGTGTGTGTGTGTGTTTCAGGAGGACGGGTGTTGGAAGCATTGCTACCCTGCTGCTGAGAAGAACACACACTGTGGTAATACACACACACACACACACACACACACACACACACACAGCAGTGTAGGGGTGACATCACTTCCTGTCAGTTGACAGTAACAGGAAGTGGTGTGGGCGTCTCTTCCTGTCTGGTGAGACGGTGATGAATTACATCTTCCTACAGAGTCACTCTATATACACTGTATATACATACAGTGAGGAAAATAAGTATTTGAACAGGCTGCTATTTTGCAAGTTCTCCCACTTAGAAATCATGGAGGGGTCTGAAATTGTCATCGTAGGTGCATGTCCACTGTGAGAGACATAATCTAATACAAAAATCCAGAAATCACAATGTATGTTTTTTTTTAACTATTTATTTGTATGATACTGCTGCAAATAAGTATTTGAACACCTGTCTATCAGCTAGAATTCTGACCCTCAAAGACCTGTTAGTCTGCCTTCAAAATGTCCACCTCCACTCCATTTATTATCCTAAATTAGATGCACCTGTTTGAGGTCGTTAGCTGCATAAAGACACCTGTCCACCCCATACAATCAGTAAGAATCCAACTACTAACATGGCCAAGACCAAAGAGCTGTCCAAAGACACTAGAGACTAAATTGTCCACCTCCACAAGGCTGGAAAGGGCTACTGGGACATGTCCAAGCAGCTTGGTGAAAAAAGGTCCACTGTTGGAGCAATCATTAGAAAATGGAAGAAGCTAAACATGACTGTCCGTCTCCCTCGGACTGGGGCTCCATGCAAGAGCTCACCTTGTGGGGTCTCAATGATCCTAAGAAAGGTGAGCAATCAGCCCAGAACTACACGGGAGGAGCTGGTCCATGACCTGAAAAGAGCTGGGACCACCGTTTCCAAGGTTACTGATGGTAATACACTAAGACGTCATGGTTTGAAATCATGCATGGCACGGAAGGTTCCCCTGCTTAAACCAGCACATGTCAAGGCCGTCTTAAGTTTGCCAATGACCATTTGGATGATCCAGAGGAGTCATGGGAGAAAGTCATGTGGTCAGATGAGACCAAAATAGAACTTTTTGGTCATAATTCCTCTAACCGTGTTTGGAGGAAGAAGAATGATGAGGACCATCCCAAGAACACCATCCCTACTGTGAAGCATGGGGGGGTAGCATCATGCTTTGGGGGTGTTTTTCTACACATGGGACAGGGCGACTGCACTGTATTAAGGAGAGGAGGACTGGGTCCATGTATTGGGAGATTTTGGGGAACAACCTCCTTCCCTAAGTTAGAGCATTGAAGATGGGTTGAGGCTGGGTCTTCCAACATGACAATGACCCGAAGCACACAGCCAGGAGAACCAAGGAGGGGCTCTGGAAGAAGCAGATCAAGGTTCTGGGGGGGCCTAGCCAGTCTCCAGACCTAAACCCAATAGAGAATCTTTGGAGGGAGCTCAAACTCCGTGTTTCTCAGCGACAGCCCAGAAACCTGACTGATCTAGAGAAGATCTGTGTGGAGGAGTGGGCCAAAATCCCTTCTGCAGTGTGTCAAACCTGGTGAAGAACTACAGGAAACGTTTGACCTCTGGAACTGCAAACAAAGGCTACTGTACCAAATATTAACATTGATTTTCTCAGGTGTTCAAATACTTATTTGCAGCTGTATCATACAAATAAATAGTTAAAAAAATCATACATTGTGATTTCTGGATGTTTTTTAGATTATGTCTCTCACAGTGGACATGCACCTACGATGACAATTTCAGACCCCTCCATGATTTCTAAGTGGGAGAACTTGCAAAATAGCAGGGTGTTCAAATACTTATTTTCCTCACTGTATATACACACACACACAAACACTGTATGTATGAATGTATATATATATATATATATATATATATATATATATATATATATATATATATATGTATGTTATATTGTTATGATATTATTGGTATACTATATATATATGTTGTGTGTGTGTGTCTCAGAGGAAGATCCGGACTACGACTTCCTGCACACCGACCTGTCCTCCTCGGAGACTCTCCCTCCTTTTCCTCACCCTCCCGCCCTGCCAGAGAAGACACATTGCAGCGCTGCAGGTAGGTCTGTCTGTCTGATCATGTGATGTTGTCCCATGTTGATCATGTGATGATGTCCCATGTTGAACATGTGATGTTGTCCCATGTTGATCATGTGATGTTGTCCCATATTGATCATGTGATGTTGTCCCATAGTGATAATGTGATGTTGTCCCTTATTAATCATGTGATGGTAGATTATCCATTTTGAAAAACTTTGTTCCCAAATGTTTGTTGAATGTTGTGCGATTCAATGAAAATGAATGGAACACATGAATGTTTACATGTCCATCTGTCTGTCTGTCTCTCTGAATCTAAATCACAGGAACGACCAACTCTGAGGCCCCGCCTTCCTTTAGGTTTGACTCCGCCCCCTGTGATGATGTCATTACGCCTGATGAGTCACTGGACTCCCCTCTGTCCCCCAGCAAGACGCCCCCCCCTCCCTGAGAAGAAGCGACCCAGTGAGTGAAAACATCTTCATAATCAACCATAACTTCTGATGAAGCTAGGCTAACCCATTCCCCCCTGCTTTGTGCTAAGCTAGGCTAAACCTGTCCTGTACTACACAGGTCTGTATGTCTGTCTGTCTCCACCTGTCTCTCTGTCTGACTGTCTCTCTCTCTCCACCTGTCTGTCTTCAGTCCAACAGTACCTGCAGTTCTGTTCGTCCTACACCGTAGGACAGCCAGCGGACATGTTGTACCAGCTGTCTCTCACCGTCACCGAGCACTACAGCAGCCGACAGCGAGACTTGGAGACCACGCACCATGTCCCACAGCTGGTCCCACAGCTGGTCCCACAGCTGGACTCGCAGACGCTAGACTCCGCCCCCTCACCTGAGCTGCTTCCCGCTCCAGTTCTACCGCCAAAGAAAAAACAGGTTAACTCATGCATAATGTTATTTAGAGCATGGATTACTAAATGGGCCTACCGTGCGTCCGATCCCGCCCAGGGAAGCCTGGGTTCCTGCGCCTGTCCGCGTGGCGAGGCCCACCCGGCCGACGCGGGGGGGAACAAAGGCAGCTCTCAGTCACGTACGATACAAACAGTTGTTTGTGACACTGATCTGATCACGTTCATTGAACTCCTCATTTGGGTGGCTGCAGTCCCCCTGTTGCTTCGGGCTCTAAGGACGTAATCCGGTCTGCACCACCACGCATTCACCTGCACGTCCGACGATCCGTCACGGCTGCCCCTGCTCCAGCCCGTCCACTCACCTCCATGTCCTCTCACCCCCATGTCCTCTCACCCCCATGTCCTCTCACCCCCATGTCCTCTCACCCCCATGTCCTCTCACCTCCATGTCCTCTCTTCAGTATGCCAACTCCACACTCTCTCACTCGTCATTCATGCCTGTTTCCCCTTGATCTCCTCCTTCTGGCTGCTCGGTCCGTGTCCTGTCGTTACCGCTCCCTGTCTGTCCTCCTTTTCTCTCGCCCTGCTTGTGCTCCTTTATCTCCATTTCACTGCACAGTCTCCCTACCACACCTGCTTCCCATTAAGCCCATGGGGTTCACACCTGTCCAAGTGTCACGGACCCATGGGTCAGGGGTTCAAGGGTACAAGGGTCAGGGGTACAAGGTTGAGTGTTCCAAGGGTACAAGGGTCCAAAAGTCAAGGGTCAGCAGTCCAAGGGTCAGGGGGTACAAGAGTCAAGGGTACAAGGGTCACTTGTCCAAAAGTAGGGGATCCAAGGGTGGGTCAGGGGTCCAAGAGTCAGGGGCCCAAGGTAGGGCTGGGCAATATGACAAAAAATATGATAACGATCATATTTCCGTATTGATCCATATTGATATTTATCACGATATATAATTTGATAATGTTGCCAGCCCTAGCCCAAAAGTCCTGGGTCCAAGTCCGGGGTCCAAGGGTCTGGGACCCAAAAGTCCAGGGTCCAAGGGTCTGGGGCCCAAGAGTCTGGGGTCCAAGAGGCAGGGGAACAAGGGGCAGTGGTCTAAAGGTCAGGGCCCCAACGGGAAGGGGTAACAGGGGCAGGAGCTCTAGGATCAGGGGTACAAGGGTCCGGTCAGGTAAAGAATGAAGAATTAGCTTAAGGTTTCAGCCAATCAGCTGTGGCCGGGTCACTTCATACTTTATTGATCTGTTGTCTGTTTTATCGCCATCAGGACTCGGGGGACGGAGTGTTGGAAGGGAAGCAGTCCAGAGACAGGTAATACACACACACACAGACAGACAGACAGACAGACAGACAGACAGACAGACAGACAGACAGACAGACAGACAGACACACACTCTTACATATACACAGGGGCGGATTTAGTCATTTTGCAGCAACCTGGACTGACACTACTCTTCATCAGTGTTAGCATCGCTAGACCAACCTGGGCTGACACTACTCTTCATCAGTGTTAGCATCGCTATAGCAACTTGGGCTGACACTACTCTTCATCAGTGTTAGCATTGCTAGAGCAACCTGGGTTGACACTACTCTTCATCAGTGTTAGCATCGCTAGAGCAACCTGGGTTGACACTACTCTTCATCAGTGTTAGCATCGCTAGAGCAACCTGGGCTGACACTACTCTTCATCAGAGTTAGCATCGCTAGAGCAACCTGGGCTGACACTACTCTTCATCAGTGTTAGCATCGCTATAGCAACTTGGGCTGACACTACTCTTCATCAGTGTTAGCATCGCTAGAGCAACCTGGGCTGACACTACTCTTCATCAGTGTTAGCATCGCTAGAGCAACCTGGGCTGACACTACTCTTCATCAGTGTTAGCATCGCTAGCCAAGCACCGGCTTCTTGCTGCTCTTTAGTAACGTTAGTGTTGTCAGTAGTCGTCGTGATAAAGGTCGTGATAAAGGTTGTGTTAAATGTTGTGTTAAAGGTCGTGTTAAAGGTCGTGTTAAAGGTTGTGAAAAAGGTTGTGTTAAAGGTCGTGTTAAAGGTTGTGTTAAAGGTCGTGAAAAAGGTTGTGTTAAAGGTCGTGTTAAAGGTCGTGAAAAAGGTTGTGTTAAAGGTCGTGTTAAAGGTCGTGAAAAAGGTTGTGTTAAAGGTTGTGTTAAAGGTCGTGAAAAAGGTTGTTACCTTTGGAAGTTTTGCTAAAAACGTTCTGCTTTCTTCCCGCTTCTTCCTTTTCTCAGAACCACTTCGGTAGCTTCGCTTCATTTTCCGACCGTCTGTAGCCTCCAGCTAACAGCACGCTGAGCCGTTTGTTTACAAACACACATGCGCAGTAGGATAATGGAATAGTCCAATGTAGTGGGGACTGGGGGGAGTTTCTCATCATGAATTAAACAATCAGATAATTAATTGGTGAAAAGTAAGACAACAAATTGTAACCATAAGTTTATGAGGCGTTTTACGGGGCCCTTGGTAGCTTGGGGCCTAAGGCAATTGCCGACCTTTGCCTAATGGTAAGTCCGCCTCTGCATACACACACACACACACACACACACACACACACACACACACACACACACACACACACACACACAGACAGACAAAATAGACAGATAGTGAGACAGTGAGACAGTGAGAGCTCCGTTCTGTTCTGCAGTTCCCAGAGTGTCCAGCAGGAGGCGCAGCTCCAAGATGAGGAGGTGTTACTGACAGACCGGAAGGAGATCCGCCATAGAGTCACCATGAAACCGCAGGTACCCCTGACCACTGACCCCAGACCCCTGACCACTGACCCCGGAACCCTGATGCCTGACCCCTGACTCCTGACCACTGACCCCTGATGCCTGACAACTGACTGACCCTGACCCCTGATGCCTGACCCCTGATGCCTGACCCCTGAACCCTGAACCCTGACTCCTGACTCAGTGGGCTGTATTCAGACGGACCAACGGGGTTTTTTATCTCGCTAACAGTAAGTAAGCTACACCCTTCACCACAGCGTCACCACGTCCCGTGATCCAGGACCGTCACAGATGAATAATCCAGATGTTTATTAATCTCATTCCAGTCATAACGTAGTTGCAGCGTTAGCCGTTATTAATCAACACCCGTCCGTCTCTGCCCAGAACGCTGTGCAGCCCGTTGGAGTCTGTCCTCAGAGCGCTAACGAGCGCGTCTGCTCGTCAGCAGAACACCAAAATACTGCCCCTTTTTCTGGGAATGGAGCGATGGCATCTGAAGTTACCAAAGTCCCTGCTGTGTTCGATACCTTGCCAGATAATGGGAATTCAGAGTCCCTCCATCCCTCCATCCATCTGTTCCTCCATCCCTCTGTTCCTCCATCTCTCTGTTCCTCCATTCCTTGGTTCCTCCATCCCTCTGTTCCTCCATCCCTCGGTTCCTCCATCCCTCCATCCTCCATTCCTCCATCCCTCATCCCTCGGTTCCTTCATCCCTCAGTTCCTCCATCCCTCCAGCCCTCTGTTCCTCCATCCCTCTGTTCCTCCATCCCTCTGTTCCTCCATCCCTCTGTTCCTCCATCCCTCGGTTCCTCCATCCCTCTGTTCCTCCATCCCTCTGTTCCTCCATCCCTCCATTCCCCCATCCCTCATCCCTCGGTTCCTTCATCCCTCGGTCCCTCCATCCCTCTGTTCCTCCATCCCTCAGTTCCTCCATCCCTCGGTTCCTCCATCCCTCTGTTCCTCCATCCCTCGGTTCCTCCATCCCTCTGTTCCTCCATCCCTCCATCCCTCTGTTCCTCCATTCCTCGGTTCCTCGGTTCCTCCATCCCTCTGTTCCTCCATCCCTCCATCCCTCGGTTCCTCCATCCCTTGGTTCCTCCATCCCTCTGTTCCTCCATCCCTCGGTTCCTCCATCCCTCCATCCCTCTGTTCCTCAATCCCTCCATCCCTCCATTCCTCGGTTCCTCCATCCCTCTGTTTCTCCATCCCTCAATTCCTCCATCCCTCTGTTCCTCCATTCCTCGGTTCCACCATCCCTCTGTTCCTCCATCCCTCGGTTCTTCCATTCCTCCGTCCCTCTGTTCCTCCATCCCTCGGTTCCACCATCCTTCTGTTCCTCCATCCCTCGGTTCTTCCATTCCTCCATCCCTCTGTTCCTCCATCTCTCCATCCCTCGGTTCCACCATCCCTCTGTTCCTCCAT
>CM049375.1:742205-787205 GCA_026937815.1 Etheostoma perlongum | reverse complement strand
TAGATACCCTACCTGTAGATACAGTTTACTACCTGCAGGCTTTTACCCCGGTCATACCCCAGTGAACCTGTCTCTCTCTCACCTGTCTGTCTGCCAGGGGGCTGATCCTTCAGGACTTGACCTTCGTCCACCTGGGGAACCCTGACACGGTGATGACATCACAGGGGTCAAAGGTCAACTTCTCCAAACGCTGGCAACAGTTCAACATCCTGGACACTCTGAGGAGCTACCAGCAGGTGTGAGTACCTGTCTGTCTCTCTGGACTACAACCTGTCTGTCTCTCTGGACTACAACCTGTCTGTCTGTCACTCTGGACTACAACCTGTCTGTCTCTCTGGAGTACAACCTGTCTGTCTGTCTCTCTGGAGTACAACATGTCTGTCTGTCTCTCTGGACTACAACCTGTCTGTCTGTCTCTCTGGAGTACAACCTGTCTATCTGTCTCTCTGGACTACAACCTGTCTCTCTCACTGGAGTAACACCTGTCTTGCTCTCTGGAGTACAACCTGTCTCTCTCTCTGGAGTACAACCTGTCTCTCTCTCTGGAGTAACACCTGTCTGTCTCTCTGGACTACAACCTGTCTGTCTCTCCAGGCCGTACTCTCTGCAGCCGGATGATGACATCACTTCCTTCTTCAACGACTTCAGCGATCACCTGGCGGAGGAGGCGCTGTGGGAGCTCTCGCTTAGGCTCCGCCCACGCAACGCCCCACGAGCCAATCAGAGATGACATACAAAAGCAGCTCACTATATATATATATATATATAGATATATAGATATATATGTATTATATATACAGTGTATATATATTTGTTAGTTTCTGTTTTTTGTCCCTTAAAGAATCATTAAAATCTGAACAAATATCTCCTTCTTTTCATTTAGTATTAGTAGTAGTATTAGTATTAGTATTAGTAGTATTAGTATTAGTATTAGTAGTATTAGTATTAGTAGTATTTTTATTTTTTTTGTTTTTCCATAAACAATGCTGCATTTTCTACAGCAGGAAAAGGACCAAATATGTACAAGCAATATATGGCTGTGTTATGCAGAAATTAACCAACATGTAAGGTACCCCACCCCACCCACACCCACACCCACACCTCCACCCACACCTCCACCCCCCTCCCCCCCCCCCCCACCCACCCACCCACACAGGTTCCTGTTCTGCAGAAACATAAAACATGCAAACAAGACCTGGACAATACATAAACGAATCAGTTAATGCATGCAGGTGTAACTGTTAAGAAGGAGCTGTTTGGCCTTGTTGAACTATGTGATGGATGATAGACTTCTGATGTGATACCGAATGTCATTACAAATCTTGGTATATGTATAAAAAAAGGACCTCTGACCAAAGTTGTTTTTGTATGGGGGAACTGGGATAAGTGCCTGTGAAACCGACCTAGTGAGGCGACCTGGTCTCATGTGGGTCGGGCCTGTGAAACCGACCTAGTGAGTCAACCTGGTCTCATGTGGGTCGGCCTGTGAAACCGACCTAGTGAGGTGACCTGGTCTCATGTGTGTCGGAAAAGTGCAACAAGTTCTGGTAAAGCGGTATTTTGAATCTGAAAATAAAATGCAATGCGTGGCTGTTTATGAAGTTTTCATAAGTCAAAGCCTTAGAGCGTTCGAGTGCAATACAATGGAGAGACCACTTTGGAAGGTTACGGTGGATCTTGAGAGCTCGATGGTCTAGTCGTGCTATTGGTTCAGTGATTTCCTTCGTGGGTAAGTGACCAAATAGGAAGACAGTAGGACATGGTTGAAAACACAATTGCATGTAAATAGGTTTCAGAAACAGAAGAAGAAAGATATGATCTGATCTTATTATAAACATAAAGTTTCTGATTCAACTTTTTTGTTAAATTAGACACATGTTCCCGGTATGTAAGATGAGAATCAAGTAGCACACCTAGATATTTGTAAGTCTTTGTGACAACAAGTTCTTGGTTAGCAAAAGTAATAGGATCAGTAAAAGAAAAACATTTTCTGGATGAGTAAAAGTACTTACATTCAGTTTTCTGAACATTGATGGTTAAATGATTATATAACAACCAGTCGTGTATAACCTGAAGGTCAGATGATCATTTAGAATTTATGACATCAGGATTTGAATCAGAGAGAAAAATCACAGTATCGTCAGCATACAGTAGACATTTTGAATGATTTCACACTTGAGGGAAATCATTTATGTACAAAAGAAAAAGTAAGGGTCCAAGAATGCTGCCTTGTGGAACATCCATATCAGAGATTTCTTTGCACGAAAACCGTGTTGACAGTCACTGAGCCAGTTGTTAGTTTCAAGGTAGGAACTTAGTTGGTTATACAGGGTTTGTTCAAGCAACTTAGACATTACTGGAAGTATAGCAATAGGTCTATAGTTTATACTAGAGTATGATCACCAGATTTAAAAACAGGGGTGATAGCCTGATACATTGGTTGATTAGGTGCTGAAAGAGAGGTATGAGGTTATCAACATGAGTCTTTATAAATGAAGTATTTACACCATGAATATCACGGGCATGAGTATTTTTTAGTGAGTTCAGTACTTTAATCACTTCGTTCTGAGAAATCTCAGAGAATGAAAACTGATCAGACGTTGAAGAGAGAACTAGCGAGAGAGAGCAGGGAGTCTGCTGCCAGTTTTTAACAGATGATATAAAATAGAAAGCCCTTGCAATCTTTTCTGAATCTGAGATAAAAGTGCTCTGCAGAGAAATTTGAATATCAACATGTTTTTTTGTTTTCTCAGTTTCACCTGTGATGACCTTTAGGGTCTGCCACAAGGTTTTTGGGTTATTAGCAGATTGTGTAATCAGCAGTTGAGACTAGACGCAGATCAGCTGTACATTTATTTCTAATTTTAATGAAATTATTTTAACTCTCTGGTGTTCGACTGTGCATTTTAAGAAGAGCGGCCATCTGTTTAAGGAGTAGAGATATCTCAGGACGTAACCATGGTAATTTACTCTGCCTAGGTCCAGAAGAATATTTATTCTGTATTTTTTTTAAGTTTTGTGTGAAATTGCGTCTAAATTTGATCTGGATTTTAAAAATAAGTAAAGTAAAAATATCTGAAACATCTACTTGAGTACAGTGACGAAGTATTTGTACTTCATTACTTCCCATCTCTGTATAATAATAATAATAATAATAATAATGGGTGGCAGTAGCTCAGTCTGTAGGGAGTTGGGTTGGGAACAGGAGGGTCGCTGGTTCAAGTCCCCGTATGGACCAAAAAGTACGGAGTGTAGTTCACAGAGTGTAAATTGTAATTTCCCCATTGGGGATCAATAAACAATAATAATAATAATAATAGTAACTCCAGGGTGTAATAACACATCCGGGCCAGCAGGGGGCGGGGACGGCTGCTTCCCGCCATTACAACCGGAAGCAGGAAGAGAGCAGGCAGCAGCAACCGAACACCGGAACCATCGAGCGGCTACTGCTACAAGCTAACCGGAGAACCGGAGAACCTGCTCTGCTCCCGACCGGAGGACCGGAGGACCACCGGGGACCACCGACCGGAGGAGGACCACCGACCGGATGCTTCACAGTTAACGGAGTCCGGGTGGCTAATGCTAACGGCAGGTAGCTGTTAGCTCCGACAGGGTCTCATTAAATATGGCTGTTACCATAACAACTGCACGAGAGATAACGTCACCGTAGAAACCATCGGATCGATGCGTCATTGGTTTGATTAGCCTGATGGTGTTACACTGTAATGGGCCCCTCTATTATTATTGTTATACCAAGATATAGTGCTGTCTCTGTCTGGAAGGTATAACAACCTGTCTGTCTCTCTGACCTGTCTGTCTGCCTGTCTAACCTGTCTGTCTCTCTCTCTCCTTCTGTCTGTCTCTCTAACCTGTCTGTCTCTCTGACCTGTCTGTCTCTCTCTCCTTCTGTCTGTCTCTCTAACCTGTCTGTCTCTCTCTCTCCTTCTGTCTGTCTCTCTAACCTGTCTGTCTCTCTGACCTGTCTGTCTCTCTCTCCTTCTGTCTGTCTCTCTAACCTGTCTGTCTCTCTCTCCTTCTGTCTGTCTCTCTAACCTGTCTGTCTCTCTCTCCTTCTGTCTGTCTCTCTAACCTGTCTGTCAGGATGCTGCAGCTCCCCCTGGTGGTGACGGTTCAGGTGGATGTTGTCCTGCTGCTCGTCTCCTTCCTGTCTCTCTGGACCAGACTGAACCACCTCGGATACCCCAACGCTGTGGTGTTAGTACACACACACACACACACACATGCACACACACACATACATACATTTACACACACACATATATATATACACACACACACATGAACACACGCACACACATATACACACACTTACAGTAAGTATAATCAGTATTTGAACACGCTGCTATTTTTCAAGTTCTCCCACTTAGAAATCATGGAGGGGTCTGAAATTGTCCTCGTAGGTGCATGTCCACTGTGAGAGACATAATCTAAAAAAACATCCAGAAATCACAATGTATGATTTTTTAATTATTTATTTGTATGATACAGCTGCAAATAAGTATTTGAACACCTGAGAAGATCAATGTTAATATTTGGTACAGTAGCCTTTGTTTGCAGTTCCAGAGGTCAAACGTTTCCTGTAGTTCTTCACCAGGTTTGACACACTGCAGAAGGGATTTTGGCCCCTCCTCCACACAGATCTTCTCTAGATCAGTCAGGTTTCTGGGCTGTCGCTGAGAAACACGGAGTTTGAGCTCCCTCCAAAGATTCCCTATTGGGTTTAGGTCTGGAGACTGGCTAGGCCCCCCAGAACCTTGATCTGCTTCTTTAGAGCCCCTCCTTGGTTCTCCTGGCTGTGTGCTTCGGGTCATTGTCATGTTGGAAGACCCAGCCTCGACCCATCTTCAATGCTCTAACTGAGGGAAGGAGGTTGTTCCCAAAATCTCCCAATACATGGCCCCGGTCCTCCTCTCCTTAATACAGTGCAGTCGCCCTGTCCCATGTGCAGAAAAAACCCCCAAAGCATGATGCTACCCCCATGCTTCACAGTAGGGATGGTGTTCTTGGGATGGTCCTCATCATTCTTCTTCCTCCAAACACGGTTAGTGGAATTATGACCAAAAAGTTCTATTTTGGTCTCATCTGACCACATGACTTTCTCCCATGACTCCTCTGGATCCTCCAAATGGTCATTGGCAAACTTAAGACGGGTCTTGACATGTGCTGGTTTAAGCAGGGGAACCTTCCGTGCCATGCATGATCTCAAACCATGGCGTCTTAGTGTATTACCAACAGTAACCTTGGAAACGGTGGTCCCAGCTCTTTCCAGGTCATTGACCAGCTCCTCCCGTGTAGTTCTGGGCTGATTTCTCACCTTTCTTAGGATCACTGAGACCCCACGAGGTGAGATCTTGCATGGAGCCCCAGTCCGAGGGAGATTGACAGTCATGTTTAGCTTCTTCCATTTTCTAATGATTGCTCCAACAGTGGACCTTTTTTCACCAAGCTGCTTGGACATGTCCCCGTAGCCCTTTCCAGCCTTGTGGAGGTGGACAATTTAGTCTCTAGTGTCTTTGGACAGCTCTTTGGTCTTGGCCATGTTAGTAGTTGTATTCTTACTGATTGTATGGGGTGGACAGGTGTCTTTATGCAGCTAACGTCCTCAAACAGGTGCATCTAATTTAGGATAATAAATGGAGTGGAGGTGGACATTTTGAAGGCAGACTAACAGGTCTTTGAGGGTCAGAATTCTAGCTGATAGACAGGTGTTCAAATACTTATTTGCAGCTGTATCATACAAATAAATAGTTAAAAAATCATACATTGTTGTTTCTGGATGTTTTTTTTAGATTATGTCTCTCACAGTGGACATGCACCTACGATGACAATTTCAGACCCCTCCATGATTTCTAAGTGGGAGAACTTGCAAAATAGCAGCATGTTCAAATACTTATTTTCCTCACTGTATATATACACACATATATCTCTGTGTGGTGCGTTTGTGGACAGTCAGCCGTCTGTATATCTGTGTGGTGCGTTCGAGGACAGTCAGCCGTCTGTATATCTGTGTGTGGTGCGTTCGAGGACAGTCAGCCGTCTGTATATCTGTGTGTGGTGCGTTCGAGGACAGTCAGCCGTCTGCCCTGTGCTTCCAGGTTCGATGAGGTCTACTACGGCCAGTTCGTGTCCCTCTACATGAAGAGAGTCTTCTTCCTGGACGACAGCGGGCCGCCGCTCGGTCACATGATCCTGGCCCTCGGAGGTCAGTTACCACGACAACCACGCTACAACAACAGGATGTCACTTGTGTCACACCTGTGTGATGACGTCATCTCTCTCTGTGTGTGTGTGTGTGTGTGTGTGTGTTGCAGCGTACCTCGGAGGGTTTGATGGAAACTTTGTGTGGAACAGAATCGGAGCAGGTAGGAACACCAACGTTGTTTGTTTTCTCCACCAGAGTACCCAGCAGTGTGAGTGTGTGTTTTCTCCACCAGGGGCCTATTGCACGAAAGTAGAATAAAGATATCCAGGATAAATGAAAAAGCGCAGCTTGACTTAGTGTGATCCACTCATCGCGGCTTAATCGGTTGCACGTTTGCCGAGCCAGGATGAACAGGTGGAGCTAAGTCAAGCCAGGTGTAGATACCCAGGATGAGAAGGTGGAGCTATGTCCAGCCAGGTGTAGATAACCACGATGAACAGGTGGAGCTATGTCAAGCCAGGTGTAGATAGCTGGGATAAGTGCACGTTCACGGCTTTCTCACATAGACCACGGTATCCATCACAGATTTCCTGATGCAGAGATGGAGAAGACGCATGCGCCATATGTTTCACCCAATGAGCAGCAGCTTCTAATGGAAAGTAACGAGGAGGGGAAGAATATGCAAAAAGGGAAATACGGCTCTTATCAAACGGAGAGAAAAAGCCCAACATAGCGGACCGACTGAATGTGTGAGGGTGTAAAAATATCTCCTTAGCCTATAGTTACTCCACATGTTTATAAAGTTGGAGGCTACACTGTGTTTTAATTGCTTTAAATAAGCTAGTTTCATGTTTCTGTTTTTATGTGATAAATGTGCTGGTTTTACAGTAGGCTAAAACCAACCCTATGACTAGGCTTAATCTCAAACCCTTATTCACAACGCGAGTTTTACAACCATATGCACAAATCTCTATAAGCTATGTCTAATTCTTTGTACAATTAATGTTCATACAGAACAATCAGAAAGGGACAACAACTAGAAAAAGAAGTAAATGACTTCAATACACGCTGTGAGCATATGTAAAACAATATTCATGTTTTTTATTCTTCTGACAAGTGACGCACCAAAATAAAAAAAAGATTAAGAAGCATTGTGGTGTTCCCGGTGTGATGAATGATAACTCCACTACATACGTCCTGTATATAGGCCACGTTATTGGTCCAGGGATGGGAGACTAATGAGAAGGTTATGAAACCAATGTAAGCTATAATAAAAAACATTAGGCCTACATATTAAGGAGTAACACAAACTGTCCTTTATTAGAGAAGGATAAGCAACAAGAACATGAAATCATGAATGTATTGGTCTCTGACCAGTCTGTCATTAATATCATCTGGGAATATCACTACATTATTATCATCTGGGAATATCACTACATTAATATCATCTGGGAATATCACTACATTATTATCATCTGGGAATATCGATACATTAATATCATCTGGGAATATCACTACATTAATATCATCTGGGAATATCTACATTAATATCGTCACACTTAATCTCCGGTGCCCGTCCTGTCTAAACCTGAAGCTGAGACCACGGACGCTGCGCTGCTCATCTCTACTTTTACAGAGAGAGTGGACACTGACGCGACTCACAGGTCTGCCGGCAGGCAGCAGCCACCGGGCAGCAGCCACCGGGCAGCGGCCACCGGGCAGCGGCCACCGGGCAGCGGCCACCGGGCAGCGGCCACCGGGCAGCGGCCACCAGGCAGCAGCCACCGGGCAGCGGCCACCGGGCAGCGGCCACCGGGCAGCGGCCACCGGGCAGCGGCCACACGCCAGGCAGCCTCGACACAGTACCGTCCCACCGGGAAAAGTCCCACTCCGCATCAGGGTGCCAGTGTAACCATTCCTAACCATCTAAACAACTGTAGTAGGGTTTAAATCAAACTGGCGACAACAATAGTGACAAGTAGGCTAATGCATGTTAATGAAAATAAAGCAGAAGACATGCAGAAGACAACGGAATAACTGTTAAACACGTTTATTTCGGATCAGACGGCAGCTGATTTGACACATGAGACTCCAGGATTAATCTTAGCCTGGCTGTTAGCCTGCTCTGGACCAGGCTAGCCGCAAAGAATAAATCTCCATGGTTACTTGGCTGGGCTTAATTCAATCTGGTTTCGTGCAACCGAGTCAAAGCTAAATTCATCCAGGATAACTTGAATATCCCGGCTTAATCCCTTATCCTAGTTTCGTTCAATAGGCCTCAGAGTACCCAGCAGTGTGAGAGTGTGTTTGTTTTCTCCACCAGAGTACCCCAGCAGTGTGAGTGTGTGTTTTCTCCGTCTCCTCCCGTCCCTCTGCGGGTCTCTGTGCGTCCCCCTGGTCTACCTGCTGACTCTGGAGCTGAGGTTCTCTCACCTGTCGGCTCTGGGCGCCGCCGTGCTGCTGCTGCTCGGTGAGTTATTATTATTATTGTTAATATAATGACGTCATGCGACCGGCCAGATGCCCAGGTGTGACGTGTGAAGCGCTCCTTCTGATCGTCCAATCACGTTCATGCTCCTTCCAGAGAACTCTCTGATCGTCCAATCACGGTTCATGCTGCTGGAGTCTGTGCTCATCTTCTTCGTGCTGCTGGCCTTCCTCTGCTACCTCAAGTTCCACAACGCCCCCCCCAGCAGGTGAGACAGGCTGTGACCTTTGACCCCCAGCAGGTGAGACAGGCTGTGACCTTTGACCTTAACATGTCTCCTCAGTGTCTTCAGGTTCGTTTGGCTTCTTCTGTCTGGAGCCGCCAGCGCTGCAGCCGTCGGGTGAGAAACTCATAATCTCTCTTTCTGCATATATATATATATATATATATATATATATATATATATATATCGTGTAAAAATATCTGCCTGCCTGTCTGTCTGCCTGTCTGTGGGTCAGGGTGAAGTATATGGGTGTGTTCTCCTACCTGCTGCTGCTGGGCGTGGCTTCTCTTCACACCTGGAACCTGATTGGAGATCGAGCCGTCAGTCACGTGAGTCCAGATCACATGACCTCATCATCACTTACCCGCTGAGCAGCCACTTCATCGTGTGTGTGTGTGTGTGTGTGTGTGTGTGTCTCTCTGTGTGTGTGTGTGTGTGTGTGTGTGTGTGCAGCTGAGTGTGTGCGTGCAGTGTGTGTGTCGGGCTGTGTGTCTGCTCCTGGTTCCTGTCCTTCTCTACGTGTTCTGGTTCTACGTCCATCTCACTCTGCTGCACCGCAGCGGCCCCCACGACCAGCTGATGAGCTCCGCCTTCCAGGCCAGTCTGGAGGTAACACACACACACACACACACACACACACACACACACACACACAGACACAGACACACACACACAGACACACACTCACACACACACACAGAGAGAGACACACACACAGACACACACACATGCGCACGCTCACACACACAGAGGCACAGACACACACACACAGACACACACAGACACACACACACTCTCACACACAGACACACATACACACAGACACAGAGACAGCAGTAGTAGTGATGTGTGTGCCTCTGTGTGTGTGAGCGTGTGTGTGTGTCTGTGCCTCTGTGTGTCTGTGTGTGTGTGTGTGTGAGTGTGTGTGTGTCTGTGTGTGAGTGTGTGTCTGTGTCTGTGCCTCTGTGTGTGTGAGCGTGCGCGTGTGTGTGTGAGTGTGTGTCTGTGTGTGTGTGTGTGTGTGTGTGTGTGTGTGTCAGGGCGGTCTCTCCAGGATCACTCAGGGTCAGCCTCTGGAAGTTGCTTACGGCAGTCAGGTGACTTTAAGAAGCTCCGCCTCCCAGCCAATCCCCTGCTGGCTCCACTCGCACAAAGTCAACTACCCAATCAGGTGCTTCCAGCTCTCACACACACACAGACACACACAGACAGACACACACACAGGGAGTCTTACACGGAGGTGTGTTCAGGTGCATTCTGGTCTAACGTCTGCTACGCTAGGTTAACAGAGCCATTTCTACATTGTTGTGTTTTTAAACGCATCAAAATGAATGGAAGTCAATGGGATGCTAACGGCAGGTGGGGGCTAGGTAGCATCAAAATGAATAGGAGTCAATGGGATGCTAACGGTGGGTGATGGCTAGGAACCATCAAAATGAATGGGAGTCAATGGGATGCTAACAGCAGGTGGGGGCTAGGTAGCATCAAAATGAATAGGAGTCAATGGGATGCTAACGGCGGGTGATGGCTAGGAAGCATCAAAATGAATAGGAGTCAATGGGATGCTAACAGCAGGTGAGGGCTAGGTAGCATCAAAATGAATGGGAGTCAATGGGATGCTAACAACGGGTGATGGCTAGGTAGCAACAAAATGAATGGGAGTCAATGGGATGCTAAAGACGGGTAATGGCTAGGTAGCAACAAAATGAATGGGAGTCAATGGGATGCTAATGGCGGGTGATGGCTAGGTAGCATCAAAATGAATGGGAGTCAATGGGATGCTAAAGACGGGTAATGGCTAGGTAGCAACAAAATGAATGGGAGTCAATGGGATGCTAAAGACGGGTAATGGCTAGGTAGCAACAAAATGAATGGGAGTCAATGGGATGCTAAAGATGGGTAATGGCTAGGTAGCAACAAAATGAATGGGAGTCAATGGGATGCTAATGCCGTGTGATGGCTAGGTCACCCGGCATCAAAATGGCGCCATAGGAGCTACGTTTAGAGAGGAGAATCTTACCCCCTGGTCTTACCCCCTGATTTTACCCCCTGGCCTAACACTCTGGTCTTATGCCCTTGTCTTTACCCCCCTGGTCTTACCTCCTTGGGCAAACTAACACTACTTCCTGTTTCCTGTTGAGGTATGAGAATGGGCGGGGCAGCTCTCACCAGCAGCAGGTCACATGTTACCCTTTCAAAGACGTCAACAACTGGTGGATCATCAAAGACCCCGACAGGTACAACTGTCTGTCTCTATGTGTCTGTCTGTCTGTAGCTATGTTTCCATCCACACGTTGTTTTCAAAATTGTCCCATATTGATCATGTGATGTTGTCCCATAGTGATCATGTGATGGTTGACGTCTGTTGTGTGATTCAGTGTAAATGAATGGAAACACCTTAAAATGTCTCCAACCAATCAGATGTCCCCGTCTGACCCTAAAAAAATCACCACAGGTTCTTATTGGCTGTAAAGCTGTTGGATGGTGATGTCATCACCACAGGTTCTTATTGGCTGTCAAACGTTCTTATTGTTGGATGGTGATGTCATCACCACAGGTTCTTATTGGCTGTAAAGCCGTTGGATGGTGATGTCATCACCACAGGTTAAAGCCGTTGGATTATTCACCACAGGGCTGTAAAGCCGTTGGATGGTGATGTCATCACCACAGGTTCTTATTGGCTGTAAAGCCGTTGGATGGTGATGTCATCACCACAGGTTCTTATTGGCTGTAAAGCCGTTGGATGGTGATGTCATCACCACAGGTTCTTATTGGCTGTAAAGCCGTTGGAAAGGTTCTTATTGGTTGTTGGATGGTGATGTCATCACCACAGGTTCTTATTGGCTGTAAAGCCGTTGGATGGTGATGTCATCACCACAGGTTCTTATTGGCTGTGAAACCACAGGTTTATTGGATAAAGCCGTTGTGATGTCATCACCACAGGTTCTTATTGGCTGTAAAGCCGTTGGATGGAAACACACTGTCACCAGATTTATTCTCAGCTCCAGATCATTAGACGGACACGTGGACGGAGACTTGGCGAGTGTATGCCTGTCTGTCTGTCTGTGTCTCAGGTTATGTGTCTGTCTGTCCTGCCTCCTCACCTGTCTCTCTCTCTCTGTGAGACAGACAGGATTTGGTGGTCAGCAGTCCTCCTCGACCAGTACGTCACGGTGATGTCATCCAGCTGCTTCATGGGATGACATCACGCTTCCTCAACAGGTACGCTGCTTCTGTCTGTCTGTCTCACCCTCTGCCTGCCTGTCTGTCTGTGGTGATTGTCTTTATGTTTAGTTCTGTGATTTTGATTTCCTGTGTCTGTGTGTGTGTGTGTGTGTGTGTGTGTGTGTGTGTGTGTGTGTGTGTGTGTGTGTGTGTGTGTTACAGTCATGATGTAGCAGCTCCCATGAGCCCTCACTCTCAGGAGGTGTCGGGTTACATTGACTTCAACATTTCCATGCCGGCACAAAACCTGTGGAGAGTGGTGAGAACACACACACACACACACACACACACACACACACATATACCTGGTGTGGAAATAAAAAAAATAAAAAAAGAACCAAAAAAAAAACAAAAATTACACTGATCATAAAAAATTAAAAGTTAAAATAAAAGAATGTTATATTGAGTATGAAACTCTTGTTCATTACATTTTACTTCTTTAATGCTGTACTTGCTCATCCCTAATAGATACACATATACACACACATATATATATACACACACACACACATATACAGTGAGGAAAATAAGTATTTGAACACGCTGCTATTTTGCAAGTTCTCCCACTTAGAAATCATAGAGGGGTCTGAAATTGTCATCGTAGGTGCATGTCCACTGTGAGAGACATAATCTAAAAAAACATCCAGAAATCACAATGTATGATTTTTTTAACTATTTATTTGTATGATACAGCTGCAAATAAGTATTTGAACACCTGTCTATCAGCTAGAATTCTGACCCTCAAAGACCTGTTAGTCTGCCTTCAAAATGTCCACCTCCACTCCATTTATTATCCTAAATTAGATGCACCTGTTTGAGGTCGTTAGCTGCATAAAGACACCTGTCCACCCCATACAATCAGTAAGAATCCAACTACTAACATGGCCAAGACCAAAGAGCTGTCCAAAGACACTAGAGACTAAATTGTCCACCTCCACAAGGCTGGAAAGGGCTACGGGGACATGTCCAAGCAGCTTGGTGAAAAAGGTCCACTGTTGGAGCAATCATTAGAAAATGGAAGAAGCTAAACATGACTGTCAATCTCCCTCGGACTGGGGCTCCATGCAAGATCTCACCTCGGGGGGGTCTCAATGATCCTAAGAAAGGTGAGAAATCAGCCCAGAACTACACGGGAGGAGCTGGTCAATGACCTGAAAAGAGCTGGGACCACCGTTTCCAAGGTTACTGTTGGTAATACACTAAGACGTCATGGTTTCAATTCAATTCAATTCAATTCAATTTTATTTATAGTATCAATTCATAACAAGAGTTATCTCAAGACACTTTACAAGGACCCAACAGTTCTAGTAGTTTCCTCCAGAGCAAGCAACAGTGCGACAGTGGCGAGGAAAAACTCCCCTTTGGGAAGAAACCTCGGACAGACCCAGGCTCTTGGTAGGCGGTGTCTGACGACCGTTTGAAATCACGCATGGCACGGAAGGTTCCCCTGCTTAAACCAGCACATGTCAAGGCCGTCTTAAGTTTGCCAATGACCATTTGGATGATTCAGAGGAGTCATGGGAGAAAGTCATGTGGTCAGATGAGACCAAAATAAAACTTTTTGGTCATAATTCCACTAACCGTGTTTGGAGGAAGAAGAATGATGAGGACCATCCCAAGAACACCATCCCTACTGTGAAGCATGGGGGGGTAGCATCATCCTTTGGGGGTGTTTTTTTGCACATGGGACAGGGCGACTGCACTGTATTAAGGAGATGAGGACCGGGGCCATGTATTGGGAGATTTTGGGGAACAACCTCCTTCCCTCAGTTAGAGCATTGAAGATGGGTCGAGGCTGGGTCTTCCAACATGACAATGACCTGAAGCACACAGCCAGGAGAACCAAGGAGGGCTCTGGAAGAAGCAGATCAAGGTTCTGGGGGGGCCTAGCCAGTCTCCAGACCTAAACCCAATAGGGAATCTTTGGAGAGAGCTCAAACTCCGTGTTTCTCAGCGACAGCCCAGAAACCTGACTGATCTAGAGAAGATCTGTGTGGAGGAGTGGGCCAAAATCCCTTCTGCAGTGTGTCAAACCTGGTGAAGAACTACAGGAAACGTTTGACCTCTGGAACTGCAAACAAAGGCTACTGTACCAAATATTAACATTGATTTTCTCAGGTGTTCAAATACTTATTTGCAGCTGTATCATACAAATAAATAGTTAAAAAATCATATTTGTGGATCTGGATGTTTTTTTAGATTATGTCTCTCACAGTGGACATGCACCTACGAGGACAATTTCAGACCCTCCATGATTTCTAAGTGGGAGAACTTGCAAAATAGCAGCGTGTTCAAATACTTATTTTCCTCACTGTATATATATATATATATATATATATATATATATATATATATATATATATATATATATATATATATTATATTTGATTAATTAATATGATTAATGGTCTCTGGTCTACCTGCGTCCCTGCAGGACGTCCTGAACAGGGAGGCGGAGTCAGAGTCCTGGAAGACCATCCTGTCTGACGTCCGATTGGTCCACGTCAACACCTCCGCTGTCCTCAAGGTACGCACAGGAAGTGACTCACAACTGGTTCCACACATACTCTCTCACACACTGATATATACTCAATATATACCTGTGTGTGTGTGTGTGTGTGTGTGTTTATCTCTGTCTGTGTGTGTGTGTGTGTGTGTGTGTGCGTGTAGCTGAGTGGTGTGTATCTTCCAGATTGGGGTTTCCATCAACTTGAAGTTGTTGCAGAAAAACAGTTTAAATCTCAGAGCAGCTGGACCGTCGAGGAGCACAGATACGGCACCAGTACATATTATAATATATATATATATATATGAATATATTAATGTGATAAATATTAAATATTACAGAATTAGATTCTTTTTTTCTAATTATTGTGTGTGTGTATATCTGTGTGTGTGTGTGTGTGTGTGTGTGTGTGTGTGTGTGTGTGTGTGTGTGTGTGTGTGCGCAGGTCAGGAGCAGAAGGAGAGGGAGGCGGAGCTTCATTCTCCGACTCACATCGACGTCGACAGAAAGATTTCCTTCTGGGCGAAATTCTTAGAACTGCAGGTATGACATCATGTTATTATCCAATCAGATGACATCATGTTATTAGATTAGATTCAACTTTATTGTCATTACACAGGTACATGTAGTACAGGTACATGTAGTACAGGTACATGTACAGGTACATTTACAGGTACATGTACATTTACAAGTACAGGTACAGGTACAGGTACATGTACATTTACAAGTACAGGTACATTTACAGGTACAGGTACAAGGCAATGAGATGCAGTTTGGGTCTAACCAGACCATGAATATAAAATATAGATAACAAGTATTGTGAGCAAGATTTACAGCTGGATATGTACTGAATATAATATACAGGTGGATATTACTATAAGAAGAAATTTTACAGATATGTACAATGGACATAATATACTACTGGTTTATAGAGTTTACAGGTGAATATGTACTATGAATATATATATATATATATATATATATATATATATATATATAGCAAGATTTATTCTAAACAGGATTTTTACAGATATATATATAATAAGGCTAAAATGAGTAGTATAACAATGATTTAAGGAAGTACAAATAAAGTTTGGGCAGAAGCTATCCGAATTAAAGTGCAGTGGAAAGTAATGTTATATTACAGTTAAAGTACGGTATTGCAGATGTATATGTGAACATATGGTACTGTAAATAAACAGTCAGCAGTGCAGAATGTGATCGGTATAGAGAGTGATCGGTGGAGGAGAGTATCTGTGGAGGAGAATATCGGTGGAGTATGTGATCTGTGGAGGAAGGGTGACGGTGGAGGAGAATTCGGTGGACAGATGTGATCGGTGGAGAAAGTTGATCGGTAAAATGATTGGTAGTATCGGTGTAGGAAGGGTGATCGGGTGGAAGTGATTGTGGAGGAGGTGATCGGTGGTACAAATGGAAAGTGATTGGGCAGAAGTGATCGGTAAGAGTGTGATCGGGTGGAGGAGAGAGTGATGGAAACAATGTTATATCGGGTACAAATCGGTGGAAAGGGTGATCGGTGGAGGAGAGTGTGATCGGTGGAAGAGAGATCGGTGGAGGAGAGGGTGATCGGTGGAGGAGAATGATCGGTGGGGAGAGGGTGATCGGTGGAGGAGAGAGTGATCGGTGGAGGAGAGTGTGATCGGTGGAGGGAGACCATCGGTGGAGGAGAGTGATCTGTGGAGGAGATGTGATCGGTGGAGGAGAGTGTGATCTGTGGAGGAGAGGGTGATCGGTGGAGAGAGGTCGGTGGAGGAGAGGGTGATCGGTGGAGGAGAGGGTGATCGGTGGAGGAGAGTGTGATCGGTGGAGGAGTGTGATCGGTGGAGAGAGGGTGATCGGTGGAGAGAGGTGATCGGTGGAGGAGAGAGTGATCGGTGGTGGAAGAGTGGATCGGTGGAGGAGGTGTGATCGGTGGAGGGTGATCGGTGGAGGAGAGTGTGATCGGTGGAGGAGAGTGTGATCGGTGGGAGAGGGTGGGTGGAGAGAGGGTGATCGGTGGAGGAGAGTGTGATCGGTGGAGGAGAGTGTGATCGGTGGAGGAGAGGGTGATCGGTGGAGGAGAGGGTGATCGGTGGAGGAGAGAGTGATCGGTGGAGGAGAGTGTGATCGGTGGAGGAGAGAGTGATCGGTGGAGTGATCTGTGGAGGAGGTGTGATCGGTGGAGGAGTGTGATCGGTGGGAGAGGGTGATCGGTGGAGGAGAGAGTGATCGGTGGAGGAGAGGGTGATCGGTGGAGGAGAGTGTGATCGGTGGAGGAGAGAGTGATCGGTGGAGGAGAGTGATCTGTGGAGGAGAGTGTGATCGGTGGAGGAGAGTGTGATCGGTGGAGGAGAGTGTGATCGGTGGAGGAGAGAGTGATCGGTGGAGGAGAGTGATCGGTGGAGGAGAGGGTGATCGGTGGAGGATCGGTGGAGGAGGGTGATCGGTGGAGGAGAGGGTGATCGGTGGAGGAGAGGGTGATCGGTGGAGGAGAGTGTGATCGGTGGAGGAGTGTGATCTGTGGAGGAGAGGGTGATCGGTGGAGGAGAGGGTGATCGGTGGAGGAGAGTGTGATCGGTGGAGAAGTGTGTGATCGGTGGAGGAGAGAGTGATTGGTGGAGGAGAGTGATCGGTGGAGGAGAGTGATCGGTGGAGGAGAGTGATCTGTGGAGGAGAGTGTGATCGGTGGAGGAGAGTGTGATCGGTGGAGGAGAGTGTGATCGGTGGAGGAGAGGGTGATCGGTGGAGGAGAGTGATCGGTGGAGGAGAGTGTGATTGGTGGAGGAGAGAGTGATCGGTGGAGGAGAGAGTGATCGGTGGAGGAGAGGGTGATCGGTGGAGGAGAGGGTGATCGGTGGAGGAGAGAGTGATCGGTGGAGGAGAGGGTGATTGGTGGAGGAGAGGGTGATCGGTGGAGGAGAGGGTGATCGGTGGAGGAGAGTGTGATCGGTGGAGGAGGTGATCGGTGGAGAGAGAGTGATCGGTGGAGGAGAGAGTGATCGGTGGAGGAGAGTGTGATCGGTGGAGGAGAGTGTGATCGGTGGAGGAGAGTGATCGGTGGGAGGAGGTGTGATCGATAAAAAACAAGAAACATCTTTGGAGAGAGTGTGATCGGTGGAGGAGAGATGATCGGTGGAGGAGAGTGTGATCGGTGGAGGAGAGGGTGATCGGTGGAGGAGAGGGTGATCGGTGGAGGAGAGGGTGATCGGTGGAGGAGAGGGTGATCGGTGGAGGAGAGTGATCGGTGGAGGAGAGAGTGTGATCGGTGGGAGAGAGTGATCGGTGGAGTGATCGGTGGAGGAGGTGATCGGTGGAGGAGAGTGATCTGTGGAGGAGAGTGTGATCGGTGGAGGAGAGTGTGATCGGTGGAGGAGAGGGTGATCGGTGGAGGAGAGTGTGATCGGTGGAGGAGAGGGTGATCGGTGGAGGAGAGGGTGATCGGTGGAGGAGAGTGTGATCGGTGGAGGAGAGTGTGATCGGTGGAGGAGAGTGTGATCGGTGGAGGAGATCGGGTGGAGGTGATCGGTGGAGGAGAGGGTGATCGGTGGAGAGAGGGTGATCGGTGGAGGAGAGTGTGATCGGTGGGAAGGAGGGTGATAGGTGGAGGAGAGGGTGATCGGTAGAGGAGAGGGTGATCGGTGGAGGAGAGTGTGATCGGTGGAGGAGAGAGTGATCGGTGGAGGAGAGTGTGATCGGTGGAGGAGAGTGATCGGTGGAGGAGAGATCGGTGGAGGAGAGAGTGATCGGTGGAGGAGAGTGTGATCGGTGGAGGAGAGAGTGATCGGTGGAGGAGAGTGTGATCGGTGGAGGAGAGAGTGATCGGTGGAGGAGAGAGTGATCGGCGGCTGGTCGCTCGGTGTCTCTTTCAAAGCGAGCGTAAAAGTCAGTCAGTGGCTGCGGGGCGGAGTTAGTGGGTTTACAGTCACTGATGTTATCCAATCAGATCACATCATCATGTTATTATCCAATCAGATCACATCATCATGTTATTATCCAATCAGATCTCATCATCTCTGTGTCTCTGCTAACTTTATTGACAGTGGAAGATGCTGACAGTGAAACAGGAAGACTCGGAGCACAAATACAGCTCCTCCCCCCTCGAATGGGTTACCATGGAGACCAACATTGCATACTGGCTGCACTCCTCCACCAACGTAAGCTAACGTTAGCATCCAGACAACCATAGATAGCTAACGTTAGCATCCAGACAACCATAGATAGCTAACGTTAGCATCCATACAACCATAGATAGCTAACGTTAGCATCCAGACAACCATAGATAGCTAATGTTAGCATCCAGACAACCATAGATAGCTAACGTTAGCATCCAGACAACTATAGATAGCTAACGTTAGCATCCAGACAACCATAGATAGCTAGCATCCAGACAACCATAGATAGCTAACGTTAGCATCCGGACAACCATAGATAGCTAACGTTAGCATCCAGACAACCATAGATAGCTAACGTTAGCATCCAGACAACCATAGATAGCTAACGTTAGCATCCAGACAACCATAGATAGCTAACTTTAGCATCCAGACAACCATAGATAGCTAACGTTAGCATCCAGACAACCATAGATAGCTAACGTTAGCATCCGGACAACTATAATTAAATTTTCAATTCAGTTTTATTTATAGTATCAATTCATAACAAGCATTATCTCGAGACCCTTTACAGATAGAGCAGGTCTAGACCACACTCCAGAATTTACAAGGACCCAACAGTTTCCTACAGAGCAAGCAACAGTGGCGAGGAAAAACTTCCTTTTAGGCAGAAACCTCGGTCAGACTCAGACCCAGACCCAGACCCGGGCCCACACCCAGACCCAGACCCAGACCCAGACCCAGGCTCTTGGTAGGCGGTGTCTGACGACCGGTTGGGGATAGAATGAAGAGTGGCAATAACAGTCACAAAAAATAGTAGTTCAGTAGTTCATGGCATAGCAGGGCACTGTGCGGCGTTACAAGGCACAGCAGGACATAGCAGGACGTAGCTGGGCACCGCAGGGCATAGCAGGATGTAGCAGGGCATTGCAGGACGTGTAGCGGGACCATGGCGACAGCTGCAACCATGATTTTGGGGCCTCCCTGATCCGAGGAAACATGCTGGGGAAAAAAAAAAAAAGGACTCCGGGGAATGACTCCCCTATAGATAGCTAACGTTAGCATCCAGACAACTATAGATAACTAACGTTTGGCTGTCTGTGTCTACCCACCCTGTCCTGTCCTGTGATTGGCTGTCTGTGTCTACCCACCCTATCCTGTCCTGTGATTGGCTGTCTGTGTCTACCCACCCTGTCCTGTCCTGTGATTGGCTGTCTGTGTCTACCCACCCTATCCTGTCCTGTGATTGGCTGTCTGTGTCTACCCACCTTGTCCTGTTCTGTGATTGGCTGTCTGTGTCTACCCACCCTGTCCTGTCCTGTGATTGGCTGTCTGTGTCTCAGGCTCAGATTCATCTGATTGGTAACCCTGTGTCATGGGGTGTGGCCAACCTCAGCCTGCTGGCCTATCAGCTGCTGGCAGCAATCTACCTGCTGAGGAGGAGGCGGGGCATCAAAGACCTCTCTGATGGTAAAACACACACACACACACACACCTGCTCAGGTAGACCCATTCACACACACACACACACACACACACACACACACACACACACACACACACACACTCACACACACACACACACTTGCTTGATATCCATGATATAATGATCTGTCTGTGTGTGTGTGTGTGTGTGTGTTTCTGTCTGTGTCTGTGTGCGTGTGTGTGTGCGCGTCTGTCTGTGTGTGTGTGTGTGTGTGTGCTGTGTGTCTGTGTGTCTGTGTGTGTGTGTGTGTGCGCGTCTGTCTGTGTGCGTGTGTGTGTGTCTGTCTGTCTCTGTGCATGTGTGTGTGTGTGTGTGTATGTCTGTCTCTGTGTGCGTGTGTCTGTCTGTCTGTCTGTGTGCGTGTGTATGTGTGTGTGTGTGTCTCTGTGTGTGTGTCTGTCTCTGTGCGTGTGCGCGTCTGGTGTGTGTGTGTCTCTGTGTGTATGTGTGTGTCTGTGTGTGTGCGTGTGTGCGTCTGGTGTGTGTGTGTGTGTGTGCAGCTGCGTGGGGGCAGTTTGTGTGTCTAGGGGGTGTGTGTGTAGGGGGGTGGCTGGTGAACTTCCTCCCCTTCCTCCTGATGGAGAAGACTCTCTTCCTGTATCACTACCTGCCGGCGCTCTGCTACCTGCACCTGCTGGGCCCCGCCCTACTGGAGCACACACACACACACCTGCTCAGGTACACTCGCGCACACACACACACACACACACACACACACACACACCTGCTCATGTACACACGTGTTTGTGTGTTTGAGTCGTATTATAAAAAACAGTGACATTTGTGTGATGTTAGCTTGTTTCATATGTGTGTGTGTGTGTGTGTGTGTGTGTGTGTGTGTGTGTGTGTGTGTGTGTGTGTGTGTGTGTGTGTGTGTGTGTGTGTGTGCAGCAGAGCCACCCACCGGCGTGCCCTGTGTGTGTGTGTGTGTGCCGTGCTGGTGTCCGTCTTCCTGTCCTATCAGACCTTCTGCCCTTTGACCTACGGCACCGAGCTCTCGGCCAATCAGCTGCAGGCCCTCAAGTGGAGAGACTCCTGGGACATCCTGTACCGGCGCCGCTAGACAGGCAGACAGACAGGTTAGAGAGAGAGAGAGAGAGAGAAACAGACAGACAGACAGGTTAGAGAGAGAGAGAGAAACAGACAGACAGACAGGTTAGAGAGAGAGAGAGACAGACAGGCTAGACAGACAGACAGGTTAGAGAGAGAGAGAGAGACAGACAGGTTTCCAGGTTTTCCAGCTCTGTCCAGACAGGTTTCTTGGCGTCACGGCAGTTTCCTGCAGCGTTGCCGTGACAACCTGCCAGAGAGAGACACACAGGCGAGCTACCCTAGAGGACAGACCCCCTCCAGGACCAGGATTCAGACTGCCCCCCCACCAACCCAGGACCAGGACTCAGACTGCCCCACCCAGGACCCCCCCAGGACTGCCCCCCCAGGACCAGGACCAGGACTGCCCCCCCACCCCCAGGACCAGGATTCAGACTGCCCCCCCAGGACCAGGATTCAGCCCCCCCCCCACCCAGGACCAGGACTGCCCCCCAGCCTGTCAGACTGCCCCCCCCCAGGACCATATAGTTCTTCATAGGACCAGGACTGAACCCCAGCCTGTCAACATCTTTTAATGATGTTGATCGTAATAATCACCAGCCAATCAGAGACCTCGCTCTGCTCGGCGTCGTCATGGTTACAGCATCCTGATGTCAGCTGTTGCTAGGAGACTGTGGAGACAAATTTAATTAAATAAACCCATTTAAAGATGTTTGGTTTCATAATTCATTTGTTCTCATCTAATCTAATAATAATAATAATAATATATTATATGTATAAATATATATATATATATATATATATATATATATATATATATGTATGTATGTATACAAGCCACAAGGAGCATTACCCCATGGAGGAGAAGGTTAGAGGCCAAGATCAAGGCAACACGAAGAGAAGTTAGTCAGCTCTCAGAACTACAGAAAGGTGTAAGGAAGGGGTTACCTAAGAAATACTACAAGCTGTCGATACCTGAGGCTCTAGAGACTGACAAACAAAGACTCACCGCTCTGGCCACCCGCCTAAAGAGATACAAGGGAGAAGCAGAAGCCAGGAGAATAAACCAGATGTTCTCCACCGAACCATCCAAAGTGTACTCTCAGTGGCAGGGTAATAACAAGAGCAGATCCACCCAGGACTGAGACTGAACAGTACTGGAAGAACATATGGGAGAAAGAGCCATCCCACAACACAGATGCTCAGTGGCAAGTGGATCTAAGAACAGATCACAGCAATCTCCCAGAACAAGAACCAGTAACCATGACAACGGCAGACATTCAAGAAAGAGTGGCAGGTATAAAGAGCTGGACAGCACCAGGCCCTGACATGATCCACACCTACTGGCTGAAGAAACTAACTGCACTCCATGAACGCCTGGCAGTACAAATGAACCAACTGCTGATGGATGGGACCCCCCCAGAATGGTTAACCCAAGGACGGACAATCCTGATCATGAAGGATCCCCAGAAGGGAACAATCCCATCCAACTACCGGCCAATAACTTGCCTCTGCACAACATGGAAGCTCCTGTCAGGCATCATAGTGGCTAAGATGAGTAGGCACATGGCTCAATACAGGGCCCAGAAGGGAATAGGCAGTAACACCAGAGGAGCCAAGCACCAGCTACTGGTGATAGAGCAGTCACTCGAGACTGCAAGACCAGGCAGACCAATCTGTGCACCGCTTTGGTTTGACTACAAGAAAGCCTACGACTCAATGCCACATACATGGATACTGGAATGCTTGGAGATGTACGAGGTCAACAGGACACTAATAGCCTTCAAGAACTCAATGGGGCTGTGGAAAACAAGTCTGGAAGCCAACTCAAAGCCAATTGCACAAGTCACCATCAAGTGCGGCATATACCAAGGAGATGCACTATCCCCGCTGCTGTTCTGCATAGGCCTGAACCCCCTCAGCCAGATCATCACAAAGACTGGACGATTATGGCAATATCAGTCACCTCCTCTTGGATGACATCAAGCTGTATGCCAGAAATGAGCGGAGACAATCATCAGTCACCTCACTGATCTACATGGATGACATCAAGCTGTATGCCACTGAAATACCAGGCACTGACATCGACTCACTGATCCACACTACCAGGATCTACAGCAATGACATTGGAATGTCGTTCGGACTGGACAAGTGTGGTTGCATGGTATCAAAAAGAGGGAAGATGATCAGAACTGAGGGGATTGAACTACCAGAAGGCCACATTGCAGATGTTCAGGATAGTTACAAATACCTTGGGGGGCCACAGGCTAACTGGTGATGGCTAACCAACCAGACATCGTGTTGATGGACAAACAGCAGGAAGCAATGGCAGTAGTGATAGATGTGGCAATCCCAAGCGGTTCGCAACATCAAGAAGAAGGAACACGAGAAGATTGAGAAATACCAAGGGCTGAAAGAGGAGCTAGAAAAGATGTGGAAAGTAAGAGCAACAGTGGTGCCAGTGGTAATCGGAGCACTGGGGGGGGGCTGGGACCCCCAAACCGGGAGAGTGGCTCCAGCAGATTCCAGGTAAAACATCAGAGGACCCGAGCTTGATGACACAGAAGAAGGAAATTCAATTTTTTCAATTTATTTATAGTATCAATTCACAACAAGAGTTATTTTAAGACACTTTACAGATGAAAGTGGGGTCTAAGACCACACTGACAAGAATTCTATTAAAGGAATCATAAGTTTAAATCAGAAAAACAACAGTGATGAACAGTACCCCCCCAAAAGGGGAAGAGGGGGATTTTTTTATATACTGTATATATATTAACAGACACACACTTTACCATTATTATTATTATTATTATTATTCTTTTTATAATTCTGAAAGTGGGGAAGTTTAAGATATATTTTATGACAAGAGGATTCTATTAATTTAATCATAATTTGGTTTAAATAAATAAAAACGTTTTTTTTACCGACGGTGATGAACTAGTCGGAACCAAACAGCGGAACGACCGGAAGTAACATCGTGGGGAAGTAAATAAAGAGCGGACCGTTGATGTCTTTACGTCCATGGGGCGTTTGCGGGGCATATTTTGGAATAATCGTGCTTTTTTATTTTAAACTACAAACCGCCAGGTCTTTAGAAACTACAGAAATAACCGGTTAGAGCCAGAGACCGTTAATATTACTAATAAACACACCGCCGCATAGCCTGCTGGGTAATATGTTAACGACAAGGCTACGTTGATTGGAGCTCCGCGGCGCGTGGAAACAGGAAGTATCAAAAGACCCCAAAAGCCCCGGACCCCCCGGGTATAAAGACCCAAATCCCCAGTTTTATAAGACCCGGACGACCCCCCAGAGTATAAGGACCCTATTGAGAAGAGTATTCCCGGAAGCTGCTGCAGGTCAGAAAGATGTATGCTAAAACGAGACCCCTGCAGTCATAAAGCAGCCGAGACCAACCAGCCAAGTATAAAAATAATTTTGTCCGGACCCCCGAGTATAAAGACCTATTGAGGAAAGATTTTCCTTTGACATTGATGCCCCTGCAGTCAGCAGCAGAGAAAGCAACAAGTATAAAGGTCTCATAAAGGGACTCTGACTCAGATTAATATTCTAAGTGGTCTTTTTTAAAACAAAACAGCAAAATTGTGCAGGTCAAACCCAAGATGCATGTGAATAATCAGCTAATTTTAGCATCATAAAATACTCACTTTAAGTCACCGAGCTCTGAATGCTAATCGGCTCAGTTTGGTGGCTTTAAAGTTTTACACTGTCAGTCACAGCTGCGGGGATTTATTTAAAGGACCAATCCCTTTGTGTGTGTGTGTCTGTCTGTCTGTCTGTCTGTCTGAGTGTAGACATGTCTGTCTCTCTGACAGCGGAGAGAGACAGGATCCAGCGACAGGTGGAGGAGCTGGAACAGAGTCTTTCTGCAACAAATGCTGAACTGGAGCTGCTGAGCAGTGACACAGGTACCTGTCTGTCTGTCTGTCTGTCTGTCTGTCTCTGTCTGTCTGTCTCCCTGTCTGTCTGTCTGTCTGTCTGTCTGCCTGTCTGTCTAACGCTGTTCTTGTGTCTCTCTAAACAGATGATAAATCAGATGATGATGTGGATGAGGAGGAGAGACCGGTAAAAGACACACACACACACACACACACACACACACACACACACACACACACACACAACATGATCAGATAAACTGTGTGTGTGTGTGTGTGTGTGTGTGTGTGTGTGTGTGTGTGTGTGTGTGTATATAGTCTGCAGAAGGTCTCCTGGCTCAGAGAGAGAAAATCCAGAAAGAGATCCAAAACTTGGAGAATGTCTTGGGACCCATCTATGTGTCAGGTACCTGTCTCACCTGTCTGTCTGTCTCACCTGTCTGTCTGTCTGTCTCACCTGTCTCTCTGCTTCATATCTTTTTTTTTTTTTTTTTGTGTTTTTCTTCAGATGAAACGAGAGCAGCAGCGAGGAGGTAAAGTATCAACACATTCTCCGTCTGTCTCTCTCTAACCTGTCTGTCTGTCTGTAACCTGTCTGTCTGTCTGTCTGTAACCTGTGTGTCTGTCTCCAGAATGAGCTGGCTCTGTCTAACCTGTCTGTGTCTCTGTAACCTGTCTGTCTCCAGAGTGAGCTGGGTCTGTCTCCGTCAGTGGACTCGTGTCTCCAGATGAATCTCGTCTATCAGCAAGTCGTTAAAGAGACTCTGGACCAGCTGGAGACGCTGCTGACGCAGAACCACCGGCACCAGGTACCCAAATACTACACTACACCCTAGTACTACACTCTAAACACCAGGTACCCAAATACTACACTACACCCTAGTACTACACTCTAAACACCAGGTACCCAAATACTACACTACACCCTAGTACTACACTCTAAACACCAGGTACCCAAATACTACACTACACCCTAGTACTACACTCTAAACACCAGGTACCCAAATACTACACTACACCCTAGTACTACACTCTAAACACCAGGTACCCAAATACTACACTACACCCTAGTACTACACTCTTAACACCAGGTACCCAAATACTACACTACACCCTAGTACTACACTCTAAACACCAGGTACCCAAATACTACACTACACCCTAGTACTACACTCTAACACCAGGTACCCAAATACTACACTACACCCTAGTACTACACTCTTAACAACAGGTACCCAAATACTACACTACACCCTAGTACTACACTCTAAACACCAGGTACCCAAATACTACACTACACCCTAGTACTACACTCTTAACACCAGGTACCCAAATACTACACTACACCCTAGTACTACACTCTAAACACCAGGTACCCAAATACTACACTACACCCTAGTACTACACTCTTAACACCAGGTACCCAAATACTACACTACACCCTAGTACTACACTCTAAACACCAGGTACCCAAATACTACACTACACCCTAGTACTACACTCTAAACACCAGGTACCCAAAATACTACACCCTAGTACTACACCTAACACCAGGTACTACACTTTTAACACCAGGTACCCAAATACTACACTACACCCTCGTACTACACTCTTAACACCAGGTACCCAAATAATAATAATAATAATAATAATAATAATAATAATAATAATAATAATAATAATAATCATCCTGTTTCTGTTTGCAGAAGGAACTGCTGTCTCAGCTGTCTGGACCAATGAAAGGCTCCGCCAGGGAACAGTCCGCCCCCTCCTCCTGCCAGCAGCCAATCAGCATGTTCTTAGGCCGCTTCCTCAAACCGTACTTCAAGGACAAACTGACTGGACTGGTGAGACAGACAGAGAAAGACAGATGCACAAAGACAGACAGAGAGTGAGACAAATGCACAGAAAGAGACAGAGAATGTCTTTCTGTGGCTGGCTGACCAATGAGACGCTGTGTGTGTCCGTCTCCAGGGTCCTCCGGCCAATCAGGAGGCGAAGGAGAAGGCCAGCAGGATGACCGGCAGTCTGGACGACAGGAAACTGAGAGTCAAACGATGTGAGAACCACATCAGAACTATATCAGAACTATATCAGAAACACATCAGAAACACATCAGAACTACAGTGGGGAAAATCAGTATTTGAACACGCTGCTATTTTGCAAGTTCTCCCACTTAGAAATCATGGAGGGGTCTGAAATTGTCCTCGTAGGTGCATGTCCACTGTGAGAGACATAATCTAAAAAAAACATCCAGAAATCACAATGTATGATTTTTTAACTATTTATTTGTATGATACAACTGCAAATAAGTATTTGAACACCTGAGAAAATCAATGTTAATATTTGGTACAGTAGCCTTTGTTTGCAGTTCCAGAGGTCAAACGTTTCCTGTAGTTCTTCACCAGGTTTGACACACTGCAGAAGGGATTTTGGCCCACTCCTCCACACAGATCTTCTCTAGATCAGTCAGGTTTCTGGGCTGTCGCTGAGAAACACGGAGTTTGAGCTCCCTCCAAAGATTCTCTATTGGGTTTAGGTCTGGAGACTGGCTAGGCCCCCAGAACCTTGATCTGCTTCTTCCAGAGCCCCTCCTTGGTTCTCCTGGCTGTGTGCTTCAGGTCATTGTCATGTTGGAAGACCCAGCCTCGACCCATCTTCAATGCTCTAACTGAGGGAAGGAGGTTGTTCCCCAAAATCTCCCAATACATGGCCCCGGTCCTCCTCTCCTTAATACAGTGCAGTCACCCTGTCCCATGTGCAGAAAAACACCCCCAAAGCATGATGCTACCCCCATGCTTCACAGTAGGGATGGTGGTCTTGGGATGGTCCTCATCATTCTTCTTCCTCCAAACACGGTTAGAGGAATTATGACCAAAAGTTCTATTTTGGTCTCATCTGACCACATGACTTTCTCCCATGACTCCTCTGGATCATCCAAATGGTCATTGGCAAACTTAAGACGGTCTTGACATGTGCTGGTTTAAGCAGGGGAACCTTCCGTGCCATGCATGATTTCAAACCATGACGTCTTAGTGTATTACCAACAGTAACCTTGGAAACGGTGGTCCCAGCTCTTTTCAGGTCATGGACCAGCTCCTCCCGTGTAGTTCTGGGCTGATTTCTCACCTTTCTTAGGATCATTGAGACCCCACGAGGTGAGATCTTGCATGGAGCCCCAGTCTGAGGGAGACGGACAGTCATGTTTAGCTTCTTCCATTTTCTAATGATTGCTCCAACAGTGGACCTTTTTTCACCAAGCTGCTTGGACATGTCCCCGTAGCCCTTTTCAGCCTTGTGGAGGTGGACAATTTTGTCTCTAGTGTCTTTGAACAGCTCTTTGGTCTTGGCCATGTTAGTAGTTGGATTCTTACTGATTGTATGGGGTGGACAGGTGTCTTTATGCAGCTAACGACCTCAAACAGGTGCATCTAATTTAGGATAATAAATGGAGTGGAGGTGGACATTTTGAAGACAGACTAACAGGTCTTTGAGGGTCAGAATTCTAGCTGATAGACAGGTGTTCAAATACTTAATTGCAGCTGTATCATACAAATAAATAGTTAAAAAAATCATACATTGTGATTTCTGGATGTTTTTTTAGATTATGTCTCTCACAGTGGACATGCACCTACGAGGACAATTTCAGACCCTCCATGATTTCTAAGTGGGAGAACTTGCAAAATAGCAGCGTGTTCAAATACTTATTTTCCTCACTGTACATCAGAACTATGTCAGAACTATGTATCTCTTTGTCTCCCTGTCTGTCTGTCTCCCTGTCTGCCTGCCTGTCTGTCTCTCTAGGGGAGAGCTGGCAGAAGACTCTGTTGATCCATTCAGTAACCAGTGACAGTCTGAGGAAACTCATCCAACCCAAACTCTCCAAGTAACGTCACTCTATTATTATTGTTATTATTGTTATTATTGTTATTGTTCATAATCCATCATCTATCTATCCATCAACAGGAAGTGCGGGCGTATTAATTGTAATATTTGACTGATAGTTGTGTTAACTTTTGTGTTTGTGTGTGTTAGAGTGCGGATCGGGCCGGATTTTTCTGTCCGAGTCCGACAGTTAAAATCTCATTTGTTTCTCATACTAATGACACATGTACGTTTGTTTGTGTGAAAGCTTTTATTAAGCAATTGTAGGAAGGCATTGGGAAATGTCAACAGATGAGCTCATCAATGCACAGCTGACTTTCCTTCGTTTTCAATAGTTTTAAAATCTCCTGCGGCCAACTTCTTTTTAACATCTTCCATCGTTGCGCTGCCACATGGAGCTTAATACGCACGTCTCTCGTTGTCACAGCACACAGGAAGACGGATGTTAGGGTAATATTTGACATTTATTTTAATCCAAAAACGAACATTTGCATCAGGTGAAACAGGCCCATTGGTTACCTACATAATAAGCTGTTTTAAATTTAAATGTTCAATGCCTTAGCCCGACCCGAACCCTGATAAAAATCTGTCGAAGCCCGACCCGAACCCGAGGTCGGGTATCCATCCTCTAGTGTGGAAGGGTTAGGCTGTTATTCAGATGTGTTGACCCAACCTGTCTGTCTGTGTGTCTACTTGTCTGTCTGTCGGTCTGTGTCTGTCTGTGTGTCTACCTGTCTGTCTGTCGGTCTGTGTGTCTACCTGTCTGTCTGTCTGTCTGTCAGGGTGGACTACCTGAGCCAGAAGCTGTCGACTGCTGCAGAGACAGACAGGCAGCAGCTCCGAGAGCAGATAGACAGGCTGGAGAGAGAGATCGACCTGCTTAGGTGTGTCTCACCTTCTCAAATGTTTTCTACTCACATCGTTGTCTACATAAAATATTATATTAAAATATTATATTATTATGTTAATATTTTTCCTGAAACATTCTGCTTTTCTTCTGTGTAATGTGAGCCTGTCTGTGATTGGTCAGAGAGAAGCCGGAGGCGGAGCTGATCGGGGATCAATACGAAGAACACGATTGGCAGAAAATCTCTAATGTTGATGTAAGTAGAAAATCAACCAATCACAGACTGACTGTAGTACGGCCCCTACACGAACAGCCAATCAGAGGAAGTAAATTAAAAGTCACATATATCTCCCCCCTCTCCCCCCTCCCTCCCTCATTATCTCCCCCCCCAGTTTGAAGGGACCCGGGACGCGGAGGACCTGCGGCGGTTCTGGCAGAACTTCCTGCACCCGGCGGTGAATAAGAGCAGCTGGAGCCAGGAGGAGGTGGGTCGGCTGGAGGAGGTCAGCCGCAGACACGGGGAGAGGCACTGGGACGCCATCGCTGCCGAGCTGGGGGTGAGACAGGGCCGGTCACCTGTCTGTCTCTGTCTCTGTAACCTGTCTGTTTCTGTGCAACCCTGTCTGTATCTGTAGCCTGTCTGTCTCTCTGTCTCTGTAACCTGTCTGTCTCTGTGCAACCCTGTCTATGTCTCTGTAACCTGTCTGTTTCTGTGCAACCCTGTCTGTATCTGTAGCCTGTCTGTCTCTCTGTTTCTGTAACCTGTCTGTCTCTGTGCAACCCTGTCTGTTTCTCTGTAACCTGTCTGTAACCTGTCTGTCTCTCTGCGACCTGACTGTCTCTCTGTAACCTGTCTGTCTGTCTGTAACCTGTCTGTCTGTCTGCGACCTGTCTGTCTCTCTGTAACCTGTCTGTAACCTGTCTCTCTCTCTGCGACCTGACTGTCTCTCTGTAACCTGTCTGTCTGTCTGTAACCTGTCTGTCTGTCTGCGACCTGTCTGTCTCACGGGGGGAGGACTGACATCACATGTGTCTGCACGCGTTCCACACTCGGACGTCTCCGGCTCGTTGAAGCGCGGCAGCTGGACATCACGCCTGACGCCACGCTGACATCCACGCTCTGACATCACATGAGGATCGGAAACTTCATCCCCTACACGCAGAGTAATGACATCACACTCTGACGTCACACTCTGAGGTCACACTCTGACGTCACGCTCTGACGTCACGCTCTGACATCACGCTCTGACATCACACTCTGACATCACTCTGACGTCACGCTCTGACGTCACACTCTGACATCACACTGACGTAACGCTGTGACATCACACTCTGACGTCACGCTCTGACGTCACACTCTGACGTCACACTCTGACATCACACTGACGTCACCCTCTGACATCACACTCTGACATCACACTGACATCACGCTCTGACATCACTCTGTTAGACTGAGTTTCTAGATGTTCTGAAATCATGTTCTGCGTCTTAATCAAAGGGTGGCGTTATATTAATAGATGAATGGATGAATTATATCTTTTATTATTATTATGTTTGCTGTTATTACTTCTGTCCAACAAATCATTTCTTAACTGTCTATAACCTGTCTCTCTGTCTAACCTGTCTCTCTCTCTCTAACCTGTCTGTCAGTGAGTTACTTCATGGAGGGCCGGGACCCGTCTCAGCTGATCTACAGGTGGAACCAGGTGTTGGATCCGAGCTTAAAGAAAGGATTCTGGACCAAAGCAGAGGACGAGGTGAGACAGACAGGAAGAGAGACAGACAGACAGAGACAGTGTGGATACACCCATTCATACAACCTCAATAAAAAGGCAGAGCAAGGGGAAAGGACTGGGGACGACGGCTGAGTTCACAAGACTGAGTCTGTCTGTCTTTCACCCTAACTGTCTGTCTGTCTCTCCTTCCTAACTGTCTCTCTTTCTGTTTACCTGTCTGTCTCTGTCCCTGGATGTCTCTCTCTCCCAATCTGTTTCTCAGCTGCTGCTGAAGGCCGTGTCCCGGTACGGGGAGAAGGACTGGTGGAAGATCCGGTTCGAGGTTCCTGGACGCACCGACAGCGGCTGCAGAGACAGGTGAGAGCTGATTGGACGAGCCACGGTCTGTCTCTAAAGATGGCCGCCGCGTCTCTTTAGGGATTGGCTCCTTTATATTCAGAAGAGTTTAGGAATAAAACAGCAGGAAAGCTGTGGTTTTATTGACACTGTGTGTGTGTGTGTGTGTCTCTGTGTGTGTGTGTGTGTGTCTGTGTGTGTGTGTGTGTGTGTGTGTGTGTGTGTCTCTCTGTGTGTGTGTGTGTGTGTGTGTGTGTGTCTCTCTTTGTGTGTGTGTGTGTGTGTGTGTGTGTAGGTATTATGATTGTTTAAAGACGGGGACAAAGAAAGGACCGTTTGACCAACAGGAGAAAGACCTGCTGAGACAGCTGGTGAAAAAACATGGAGTTGGTAAGACACACACTCACAGACACACACACTCACAGACACACACACACACACACACACACCTCATTTAAACAGTAAAGTCTTTGTGGGAAGAAATCTAAGTAGTGTGTGTGTGTGTGTGTGTGTGTTTGAGGTCGCTGGGCGGAGATTGCTGCAGAGATTCCTGATCGTTACGACGCTCAGTGTCTGAGAGAGTGGAGGAAACTGAGCAAACCACCAGCACCTAAGGTAAAGTCACCTGCTGCTCAGGTAACCTCACCTGCTCAGGAAATATATATACAGTGGGTACGGAAAGTATTCAGACCCCTTTAAATTTTTCACTCTTTGTTTCATTGCAGCCTTTTTCCAAAAATCAAAAAAGTTCATTTTATTTCTCAGTAATGTACACTCAGCAACCCATCTTGACAGAAAAAAACAGAAATTTAGAAATTTTTGCATATTTATTAAAAAACAAAAACTGAAATATCACATGGTCATAAGTATTCAGACCCTTTGTTCAGTATTTAGTAGAAGCACCCTTTTGATCTAATACAGCCATGAGTCGTTTTGGGAAAGATGCAACAAGTTTCTCACATCTGGATTTGGGTATCCTCTGCCATTCCTCCTTGCAGATCCTCTCCAGTTCTGTCAGGTTGATGGTGTTGGTGGACAGTCATTTTCAGGTCTCTCCAGAGATGCTCAATTGGGTTTAAGTCAGGGCTCTGGCTGGGCCATTCAAGAACAGCCACAGAGTTGTTGTGAAGCCACTCCTTCGTTATTTTAGTGTGTGCTTAGGGTCATTGTCTTGTTGGAAGGTAAACCTTCGGCCCAGTCTGAGGTCCAGAGCACTCTGGAAAAGGTTTTAAAGGATATCCCTGTGGGGCCGCATTCATCTTTCCCTCGATTGCAACCAGTCGTCCTGTCCCTGCAGCTGAAAAACACCCCCACAGCATGATGCTGCCACCACCATGCTTCACTGTTGAGACTGTATTGGACAGGTGATGAGCAGTGCCTGGTTTTCTCCACACATACCGCTTAGAATTAAGGCCAAAAAGTTCTATCTTGGTCTCATCAGACCAGAGGATTTTATTTATCACCATCTTGGAGTCCTTCAGGTGTTTTTTAGCAAACTCCATGCGGGCTTTCATGTGTCTTGCACTGAGGAGAGGCTTCCACGGGCCACTCTGCCATAAAGCCCCGACTGGTGGATTGCTGCAGTGATGGTTGACTTACTACAACTTTCTCCCATCTCCCGACTGCATCTCTGGAGCTTAGCCACAGTGACCATTGGGTTCTTCTTTGCCTTCTCACCAAGGCTCTTCTCCCCGAAAGCTCAGTTTGGCCGGGAAGCTCTAGGAAGGGTTCTGGTCGTCCCAAACGTCTTCCATTTGAGGATTATGGAGGCCACTGTGCTCTTAGGAACCTTAAGTGCAGCAGAAATTTTTTGTAACCTTGACCAGATCTGTGCCTTGCCACAATTCTGTCTCTGAGCTCTTCAGGCAGTTCCTTTGACCTCATGATTGTCATTTGCTCTGACATGCACTGTGAGCTGTAAGGTCTTATATAGACAGGTGTGTGGCTTTCCTAATCAACAATCAGTATAATCAAACACAGCTGGACTCAATGAAGGTGTAGAACCATCTCAAGGATGAGAAGAAATAGACAGCACCTGAGTTACATATGAGGGTCACGGCAAAGGGTCTGAATACATATGACCATGTGATATTTCAGTTTTTGTTTTTTAATAAATATGCAAAAATTTCTAAATTTCTGTTTTTTTCTGTCAAGATGGGTTGCTGAGTGTACATTACTGAGAAATAAAATGAACTTTTTTGATTTTTGGAAAAAGGCTGCAATGAAACAAAGAGTGAAAAATTTAAAGGGGTCTGAATACTTTGTACCCACTGTATGTATATATATATATATATATATATATATATATATATATATATATATATATATATATATATATATATATCAGGATGTTGATGAGATATTAGGTTTAAACAGATTAGTTCTTCTACTGTAGATTTACCCTCCTTCCCCCCCCTCTCTCTCTCTCTCTCTCTCCTCCCTCCCTCCCTCCCCCCCTCTCCCCCTCTCTATGTGTCATTAGAAAGAGAAACGAGCTCCAAAGAGTCGTAGCAGGAGGAGGAGGGCGGGTCCGGCCAGGAAGAGGATCCGGAAACGCCTGAAAAAACTGCAGAAGAAGGAGAGCAGCGAGGAGGAGAGCAGCGAGGAGGAGGCCATGGTGGTCGAGTACATGGACACTGATGAAGAGGAGAAAAAAGGAGGAGGAGGAGGAAGTGCAGATCAGTGAGGAGGAAGAGGAGGAAGGGTTCATGCTCCTGCCCATGGACGCGTGGGTTCCAGTGGAAGAAGCCCGAAGCAGCAGCGTCCTGATCTTCCGACCGGCGGAGTTGCCCCCCTCCGCCGACGGCCCCGTACGCGTTCGCTCGACCATCGTGGGCCAGTACGGCCGCTCGGTGATCATCGGCCCGCGTCCCAGACAGCTGCAGTGGGAGGGTTGCCATGGCAACAGCACCATGATGATGGTGACGCAGAGCCAGCTCCAAACGCATCTGCAGCGCCAGGCGCAGAACGCAGACACCGGTTACCGCGGCAACAGGAAGGTTGACAAAAACAACCCGCTGGGTCGAGTGATGGACACAATGCTAGGCTACAGGCTGCAGGCGGCGGTGACGCCATGGATCGGGAACCTGCTGATCCACGCGGAGGAGAAGAAGAAGAAACACAAAGAGACGGCGGCCGACGCCCTGAGGCAGCGGGGGGGGCAGCGCCAGCCTGTCTCCACGCCCTTCTTCCTGCTGCTGCTGCAGAGCCAGAACGTGGACACCCTGGGGTGCAAGGAGATGATAGAGAAGCGCAGGAAGAAGGTGGTGTCCATGGTGCCGCCGCCGCCGCCAGAGACGGCTCCGGGGGGGACGAAGACTGTTGCAGCATTACTGTATCAGAGGAAAATCATGAAAGAGGAGCAGGACCTGCAGGTCTGGGATTTTGCTTGTTTTATCTGTGTGTGTGTGTGTGTGTGTGTGTGTGTGTGTGTGTGTGTGTGTGTGTGTGTGTGTGTGTGTGTGTGTGTGTGTGTGTGTGTGTGTGTGTGTGTGTGTGTGTGTGTGTGTGTGTGTGTGTGTGTGTGTGTGTGTGTGTGTGTGTGTGTGTGTGTGTGTGTGGTGTGTGTGTGTGTGTGTGTGTGGGTGTGTGTGTGTGTGTGTGGGGGTGTGTGTGTGTGTAGGGGGTGTGTGTGTGTGTGTGTGTGTCAGTGCGTCAGGTGATAATGTTTTATGCTGGTTTATGATGTGTCCTCACGGTGTGCATGCGTGTGTGTCTGTTTTTATAATGTGAAGCACGTTGTGTTGCATGTATGAAAGTTATACAAATCTAGTTTGATTTGATTGATTGCAGCACAAACTGATCCTGAATCAGCTGCAGACGATGCAGCAACAACAGCTGAGAGAGAAACAGAAACAACAGTCTGCACGTCAGCCTCCGCCCCCCACACACAACCACCCAGGCTTTCTTCTTCAGATGCCTCCGCAAATGCATCCTGGGACGTCCTTTCGTCAGGCTGTCTTCCTTCCTGTCTCACAACCTTGTACTCCCTCCATCCAGTTCAGGCCTCCCTCTGCCATGAACACTGCTGCAGGCAGACCGCCACCTGTGACGGGCGTCACATCTCCGTATCCTGCACATTGTGTGTCTCACCGACTGGGTGTCCCTTCCTCTGTCTCCGTGGTCCCACTGAACCTGAATGGCACATCTACTTCCCCTGTCTCTTTCTGCCAACAAGCTGTACCTTTGACTCAAATCCCTGGTTCTGCTTTGCCCCCTTACCTTGGCCAGCAGCATGTTTCTATTGCTTCTACACTGCCTGGTCAGCCCGTTGCTCCCTCTGAACCCCCCGCCTCTGTCACCTGCCCCGGTCCATCCAGCTCCATCTCTAGGTCATCTAAACGGGGGAGGCAAAAGGTGGCAGAGGATCAGATGGCTGTTAGCAGCAGTCAGAGTGGAGAGGATATGAGCGGGGCAGGTGATGGTGTGGACGGGGCAAAGGACAGTGCGATTAAAGATGGAAGGAGGATTCGTAAGCCGAGCCCGAAGGCCAAAGCTCTGCAAGAAGCCCTCTCAGCCAGGGTAACTGCCTTTGTTTCTTTTTACATTGTCATAAGAGGTCTCATTGGTAAGTAGTCCAACAGTTTAATCACTATAATGCAGGCATCTAGACCAGGACCAGATTCAGGACCAGATGAATGTAAACTTTAGTCGAGACAAGACGGCGTATCATCTGCATAGAAACCACTCTCTGCACTTCCATTCTAACTTCAGGCATTTTTGTAGCTGGATATCATTTGTATCATCTTAAAATATGAATTAGGAGAGTGATAGGGTTTTGGTAGTGATGAAAGTTGGTAATTATATTGGAATCCAATCCATTTGGGAAATCAGTGGTGATACCCAGCCCTATTTAATTGTGCACATTTATTATGAATCAAATTATTTCGATGTCTATTCTTAATATGATGTAACTGGTCTGACTTGACTGACTGACTCTTTGGTTCCTTTCAGGCTGAAGCCAACAAGAAAGCTGCTTCATCTCCACGAAAGAAAGCTCAGATCCAGACCACAAAATCTCCTCCGACAGTCGTCCCCGTTCCTTCCCAGACAGTCGTCCCCGGTTCCTTCCCAAACAGTTGTCCCCGTTCCTTCCCAGACAGTCGTCCCCGTTCCTTCCCAGACAGTCGCCCCGTTCCTTCCCAGACAGTCGCCCCCGTTCCTTCCCAGACAGTCGCCCCGTTCCTTCCCAGACAGTCGCCCCGTTCCTTCCCAGACAGTCGCCCCGGTTCCTTCCCAGACAGTCGCCCCGTTCCTTCCCAGACAGTCGCCCCGTTCCTTCCCAGACAGTCGCCCCGGTTCCTTCCCAGACAGTCGCCCCGGTTCCTTCCCAGACAGTCGCCCCGGTTCCTTCCCAGACAGTCGCCCCGGTTCCTTCCCAGACAGTCGTCCGGTTCCTTCCCAGACAGTCGTCCCCGTTCCTTCCCAGACAGTCGCCCCGGTTCCTTCCCAAACAGTCGCCCCGGTTCCTTCCCAAACAGTCGCCCCGGTTCCTTCCCAGACAGTCGCCCCGGTTCCTTCCCAGACAGTCGTCCCGGTTCCTTCCCAGACAGTCGCCCCGGTTCCTTCCCAGACAGTCGCCCGGTTCCCCCAGACAGTTCCTTCCTTCCCAAACAGTCGTCCCGGTTCCTTCCCAGACAGTCGTCCCGGTTCCTTCCCAGACAGTCGTCCCGGTTCCTTCCCAGACAGTCGTCCCCGTTCCTTCCCAGACAGTCGTCCCCGTTCCTTCCCAGACAGTCGTCCCGGTTCCTTCCCAGACAGTCGTCCCGGTTCCTTCCCAGACAGTCGTCCCCGGTTCCTTCCCAGACAGTCGTCCCGGTTCCTTCCCAGACAGTCGTCCCGGTTCCTTCCCAGACAGTCGTCCCGGTTCCTTCCCAGACAGTCGTCCCGGTTCCTTTTTCTTCAGAAACAGTCTTCCCCGTTCCTTTTTCTTCAGAAACAGTCGTCCCTGTGAAGATGTCCCCTTTGCCGCTGCATGCCACAGCAGCCCGCTCTAATAGGAGTGTGTCTTTAACTCATAACCTCGGTTTAGCACCGCCTGCTACCTCCACTTTAAGCCTACTTCCTTCTTTCCATAAAGATCATGACTACACCTTTATTAAGCTCGGCCCTGCTCCGAGTCAACGTGGCTCAAAGTCAATTCAACCGAGCACAGACTCCGGCTCCAGCAAGCCTCCCCAGAGGGTGGAGGAGCAGCCGTGCGTGACAAGCAGTCAAGATGACCAATGTGAGATCCAGAAAGGAAAGAGAACACGGAAGCCAACTAAGAGGGCCAAAGATCTTCAGGAAGCCACTGAGGCGACGGTAAGAAGTGTGTTTCTGTCACAGCCCGGTGTTTTTAACACGTGGTGTAATGAAGGCAAACCGTGAACAGTAGGGTCTACCGAATGAAAAGACATATTTTCTTTCCTCATTATTATAATGTAGAACAGACGCTGGCGGCTAACATTGCCTCAGTCTGACTCTACCCAATGTTTTCTTTCCAGGTTGAAGCCAAGAAGAAGAGAACTTCTACGCCTCCTCGGGAGAAGCGCCCTCGTAAATCTCGCGCTAAAAAGAAAGTTATTGTGAAGAAGGCGCCAGGGACTCAACCCCGCGGCTTCCATTTACTTCCCAGTCAGTCGATGTGGGTGATGACTCCCGGGGGTCTGGTCCAGCTGACAGAAGGCCCTCAGCCAGGCCTGCAGCTGGCGTTGCCACCAAACACTTGCCTCCAAGCTCCACCCGGGAATGTTTTGAATCATCCGGTCACGCCCGCTCTGCGATTCACCGCCGGCAGCCCACAATTCACCACACCCCAAACCACAACTGCTGTATCTGTCCCCGTAAACCGCCCCTTTATGAATCAGCCACGCCTTCTTCCTGCCCCGCCTACCTCTGCCTTCAGGCCCATCCCCCCAGCCTTCATCCGGCATCCTGTCTCAAACCCCCGTCTCCCCCCCTCCTCCCCCTAAAGTCTTCCTGCCTTATAAAGGCATAGTGACACCGGACCCAACAGCGCCTCCTCCCCTTAGACGGGAGGCGCTGCAGTTCGACCCCTCACTGATGTTTCTTGAGCCCCAGGATGCGGTGCAGGATTGGCTGAGCGGTCAAGGAGGCGTGGTGGTACCTGGATTGAGCGTGGCTCTTCCCTACCTGCCGCCCTTTGTCAGCAGTCTGAGCACGCTCAGTGCGCTGCTTCGGGCCAAGAAGTCCCTGACCAAGTCAGTCCTGAAGCTGCTGAGACGGGGCCCCCAACCCCAACGGCCAAACAAACCAGGCAGCTGCCCCGAGGGGACAACCACTCCGCCTCCAGACCTGCCGGACTCCACCTCTGATCTCCGACCAGCCGGGGACACTCCAGGTAACAAACCTGACAGTTTGAGCAGCAGGGGGACACAATAATACATTATCACAATATATTAATACAATATAATATCACAACATATTATCACAATATATTAATAAAAAAATATTTTCCCCCATATTTTATTTACATTTTCAAATTAAACAGATAAACAAACAAACAAACAGGGCTTAGATGTACAGTAGCTATTGCCAGTTCTTTACAGTCATATTCAATACAGCAGTAAGAGGAAAGGTTGTTAATACAGAAACACGATTAGTTACTGTAATTTTAGATTTTTCAAAACAAGTTAAAAACGGGTTCCAGGAACGGAGAAATGTGTCCATTTGACCAGTACGGAGTTTCTCCATTTGTATTATGGATAGCATTTCAACGACCCATACCTGAAAGGAGGGAGGAGTGTGAGACTTCCATTCCCTCAATATCCGTCTCTTGGCAACTATCATTCCCAGTTCCAATGGTTGCCGCATTATAGTTGGAAATGTCTTTGTTATTTGTGAGCAGCCAAAAACAGCAAGTCCAGCCTCGGGTTGAAGTGGCCGCTAGATATATTCTAGACCAAAAGCTTGCCAGTGAAGAGCAGGCCCAAAAAGCATGGAACAGTGTACCCTCTGACACATTACACCTATCACACACCGGGGAAACCAACGGATATGTTCTGTGCAATCTGACTTTGGAATAATGTAAGCCATGTACAATCTTAAAATGAATTAGTTGGTGTCTGCTGTTTAAAGAGCAGGAACGAATATTAGACAGACGTGTTCCACATGGATTCAGATAGTTCCACACCTGATTCTTCTTTCCAAGTATCCATAGTTTTCACAGTGTGCGCAACAATGCAGTCATCAAATAGGCGTACAATTCTTGAAATAAGACGCTTGGAGAAAGGAGGGCTCTTGCACACATCATAAATTTCATGCTCCAGGGGTAGATTTTGAAAGTCTTCAATTTTTGATTGAGCATAATGCCTAACCTGCAAATACCGAAAGAAATGGGAATTGGGAAGATTGTATTTTCCTTTCAGTTGGCCGAATGATGCAAATTTACCGTCAATGTACAGATTATTGACTGAAACCAAGCCCCTCCCTCTCCAGTCGTGGTACAGTATGTCATGCCAAGGAGGCGGAAAACAATGGTGAAAACCTATAGCCGTTTGTACCGACGTGCCCGTTGACTTTAGAAAGCACCTGACCTGGTTCAAGATTCTTACTGACTGTTTTACCACAAAACACAAATTCTTAGGGGACCCCGGCTTCTCAAACTTGGAAAATAACATAGCTGGCAGTGAAGAATTGTTCACAGAGTTGGCCTCCATCTTGTGTCTGATTATCCAAGGATTCCCGCTGCCAGAACATTAATGCCCTAACATCGGCAGCCCAATAGTAGTGCTTAAATACAGGTAGGTCCAGCCCTCCCTCTGATCTAGATTTCTGTAAGTGTGCCTTTGAAATTCTGGCGTTCTTGCCATTCCAAATATAGGACAAGATAATTGAGTCCAGGTCCTTGAAAAAGGCTGCGGTGAGATAAATGGGGAGATTTTGACATAAATATAGAAATTTAGGAAGGGAGATCATTTTAATTGAGTTTATGCGTCCAATCATTGATAAGGGAAGAACTTTCCAACATTCAATATGTTGTTTTAATTTTGAAACAAACTCTGCAAAATTTAATTTGAATATTAGTTTGGGATCCTTTAGGTATAGTCAGACCAAGGTAGGTGAAATGATCATTAACTATTTTGAATGGAATACTTTGTAAAAAACCTGATGAATAAGTACTGGAAAGAGGCACAAACTCGCTCTTTGACCAGTTGATTGTGTACCCCGATATTTTACCAAAAGACTCAAACAGCCCAAGAAGAGGGGGAACTGATTTCTCAGCATTGCATAAATACAATATGACGTCGTCAGCGTATAAACTGATACGCGTTTCCACACCTCCAACCTGAAGTCCCTTCACCCGTGGGTGTTCTCTTATTGTTACAGCAAGGGGCTCCAGTGCAATAGCAAAGAGCGCCGGAGACAATGAAGATGTCCCTTCACCGATCTCCATTCGTCAGAACAGAGCAGCTCGGTTCTGCATATCAGTTTCACCCAAGAGATAAAATCTCCCCCGAAACCAAACCTGCGTAGTGACTCAAACTCATAAGGCCACTCGACCTGATCAAAAGCTTTGTGTGCGTCAAGGGACCGAATAGATGCTCCACTGGTACCACTAAAATCAGAGGAAATAGTATTAAGCAGCCGCCTGACATTGGAAAAACAGAGTCTGCCGGGAATAAACCCTGTCTGGTCAAGATGGATAATGGAAGCCAGATATTTGTTTAATCTAGTAGCCAAGATTTTAGTTATCACTTTGCGATCAAAGTTTTGAAGCGCAATTGGCCTAAAGCTTGCAGGGTCGGATTCATCTCTGCCCTTTTTTAAAAATAAAGAAATGTTTGCTTCATAGAGGGTTTTTGGCAGTTTTCCATCATTTTTTGAATTACGCATCATCCTGAGCATAAGTGGTGCAAGAGTATCACAAAAAGTTTCGGGTTAAAGCGCCAAGAATAAGTCAGTCTCGGGAGGGAAATATTTAATGATATTGCTAAGGGGCTATGGTCAGAAGTGTAAATATTATGGTACTCGGAATTGGTGATTTGAGAAATCAGGTTAGAGCTAATCAAAAACTAATCAAGCCTACTGTAGGATTTGTGAACATTTGAGTAGAATGAATACTCTTTGCTCGTAGGATACTGGATCCTCCAAATGTCCACTAGATTCCTAGTTTTCAAAAGGTTGTTTAGAAGCTTTATGGATGCTGGTCGCGGAGATAAATGAGATACCCAATTGCATTTCAATCTATGCTGCATAGTTGTTTTGATATGTGTCTCTTGTAAAAAAATTATATCCACAGAAAGAGACTTCAGGTGTTTAAAAACATTCCCCCTTTGGACCACTCTGCCGAGCCCTTTCACGTTCCATGAAATCAGTCGTAAATCTCTGCCTCCTACAAGCATTTTACCTTGTACTGTTTCAATACCGAGCGCAAGTGAATAAAACATGTACATCTGAGCCGAACAACAACACAGTAGCATAGCCACGCCCCTCCCCCGTACCTGACGCGTATCTTCCCCTCTTGGTAATCCCAGTACACATGAAGCCTGGCTGGGTAGCGCAGGTGATGTTTGACGAAAGGCACGGTGCACTTCCACACGCTCTTCAGGTGCACTGGCCGCTTGCTCTTGACTGACCATGCGGCTCTGCAGGTCAGCTTGCACAGAGAGCACAGACTGAAACTTGGTGTCAAAGGCGTCGAAACGTTAGAGTCTCCCCAAAATCGTCTCGGACATTTCCTTACAGATTTCCTTGCACATCTTGTACATGTGGGTTTTGTCTATGGACATAGTATCTGAAGCAGTAGTCGGAGGTTTAGCAGCAGGATCCTTAGAGCGGCTATCGCTAGCACTAGCCCCGCTAGCATTAGCACTGCCAATGTACCCATCGATGGTCTTGGGCTTCCCAGGACTGCCGATGTACCCATCGATGGTCTTGGGCTTCCCAGGACTGCCGATGTACCCATCGATGGTCTTGGGCTTCCCAGGAGGGTTTCTGTGCCGCGACATCCTCAGAGTAGGAAGTTCAACAGATGGAATAGACGAGCGAGCAGGAAGTGTCAGCTCTCAGACAGATTTATCGTGGTGCTAAGCATGTTTACATCCTACTCATGCACACTAGCGCCCCCCATTAATACAATATATTAATACAACATATTAATACCATATATTAATACATTATATTATCACAACACCAGTTCTCATGGCGGATTAAAAGCCGAGGAATAAAACTGGGTTTAAGTCGTCTTATGGAGAAATCGAACAGATGCAGCATACAACGTAGTTCTAGTCATCCAACCATGCAGCATGCGCCAGACTTTCCTATATTCAGGATATTACTTATGTTATGTTCAATCCACAACTCTAACCCTCGCGTTGTCTTCTCGTCTCTTAGTGTTGTCTCTTTAAAACACTTAAATTAAAAACACTTTTGATGCTTTTTTCTAATGTTTGTCCCTTTTTGTTGACGTTTAACACTACGTAACACTATATATTATATACATATACATTTATAGGAAATTATACCTAATGTTTGAGTTAGAAAAGCAGAAATTAGGAATTATTGTGAAGTGTGAAGTTTTATTAATGTCGGCCTGCAGCGGCGTCCACCCCCCCGCAGAAGGGCGAGGAGGCGGAGGCGGCGGCGGAGGAGGCGGTGGCGGAGGAGGCGGTGGCGGAGGAGGCGGTGGCGGAGGAGGCGGTGGCGGAGGTGGTGGCGGAGGAGGCGATGGCGGAGAGGTGGTGGCGGAGGAGGCGGTGGCGGAGGTGGTGGCGGAGGAGGCGATGGCGGTGGCGCGGCGGCTGGTGGCGGAGCGGTTCTCCAGTAACCCGGCTTACCAGCTACTGAAGGCCCGCTTCCTGTCCTGCTTCACTGTCCCCGCCCTCCTGGCCGCCGTGCAGCCAATCGGAGACAAGACAGAAGGCGAGGAGGAAGAAGAGGAGGATGAGGTGGACATGAAGATGCTCAAAGAGAGAGGAAGACAGAGGAGAGCAGAGGCAAGTCCAGCAGGTCGTTAACCCTCGTGTTGTCTTCCCGTCAAAAAAATTCAAATCAAAACAATTGATGCTTTTTCAGCCTCATGTTGTCCTCATGTTGTGCTCATGTTGTCTTCATGTTGTCTTCATGTTGTCTTCATGTTGTCTTCATGTTGTCTTCATGTTGTCCTCATGTTGTCCTCATGTTGTCTTCATGTTGTCCTCATGTTGTCCTCATGTTGTGATCATGTTGTCCTCATGTCCTCATGTTGTCTTCATGTTGTCGTCATGTTGTCGTCATGTTGTCGTCATGTTGTCCTCATGTTGTCGTCATGTTGTCGTCATGTTGTCCTCATGTTGTGCTCATGTTGTCCTCATGTTGTCTTCATGTTGTCTTCATGTTGTCTTCATGTTGTCCTCATGTTGTCTTCATGTTGTCCTCATGTTGTCTTCATGTTGTCCTCATGTTGTCCTCATGTTGTCTTCATGTTGTCCTCATGTTGTCGTCATGTTGTCCTCATGTTGTCCTCATGTTGTCTTCATGTTGTCGTCATGTTGTCGTCATGTTGTCGTCATGTTGTCGTCATGTTGTCTTCATGTTGTCCTCATGTTGTCTTCATGTTGTCCTCATATTGTCCTCATGTTGTGCTCATGTTGTCCTCATGTTGTCCTCATGTTGTCCTCATGTTGACGTCATGTTGTCCTCATGTTGTCCTCATGTTGTCTTCATGTTGTCCTCATGTTGTCCTCATGTTGTCTTCATGTTGTCCTCGTGTTGTTAACCTGCAGATCTAGTTCCAATTCCTATTTTCTTGAAGGTTTTGATTTAGTTTGAGTTGACTCTAAATATTTGTCACTGATCTTGTAGTTTACTATCTGAACCCTGAATCAGACTCTTCTGGTGTCAAACCTAAGGCCTGCGGGTTAATCCGGGCCCTCGCAGATCAGTTTGGGTCCCTGCTAAATTTTGTCTTCTGGACATTGCTTCATGTCTTTGAGACTCTTTATTTCATCTGCAGAGATCTGTGCTGCTGTGTGATTGGTCCGGAGCCTCAGCCAATCACTTCTCAGGAATCAAGGACCACACGCCGGACCAGACGCTCTCCGTCCAATGAAAGCTCAGTTA
>CM049375.1:729705-739705 GCA_026937815.1 Etheostoma perlongum | reverse complement strand
AGAAGAAAAGTTGGTAAGAAGCAGATCTGTTAGAATGGGACAGCCAATCACACGGGCCGAATCACAGTGATGTCATTTCAATGTTATTTATCGTATCAATTCATAACAAGTTATCTCGAGGGGGGGGGATATGAACAGCAGCAATAACAGTCACAATAAAGATAATGGGACAGTGACTAGAAATGGCAGTCGTAGTAGTTCATGTCATAGCAGGGTGCAGCGTGGACCAGCAGAGCATGGGTGGACGTAGCCGGATGCAGCAGGACACTGCAGGGCATCCAGAGCGTAGCAGGGTGTAGCTGGGGGGCAGCAGGACCACGGCAACAGCTGCAACCATGACCTTGTTGTCATCCTAATCCTAGAAAATAGAAAGAAAACATAAGGAAACTCCCCAGAACTAGGACAGTAAGACGCATTCCTGGGACCGATGGAGAGAGCAGCTCAGTGGGTCCGGAAGGAAGTCCCCCGGCGGTCTAGAACCATGACAGCATGACAGGGAGAGACAGGTTAAAGAGAGGAGCCTGGTCAGGCTGGACCCCTCCCCAGGCAAACCTCGCTACACATAACTAAGAGGGACAGGTTACAGGTTCAGGAGAGGAGCCTGGTCAGGCTAGATCCTCCCCAGCTGGATCAGGCTTGGTCTGCCTCCCTCTACTTTTATTATATTATTGATGAATCTGACGACTATGAAGAGAAGCAGCTGGGCCAGGCGGACGCTCCTCCCTCCCCGACTATAAGCTTCATCATGTCCCCGCCCTACAGGAGCGCTGCTGGACACCCTGCAGAGGACGGGGGTCAAAGGTTACACCGCTTTTCTGGAGAGTCTGGAGCTGGATTATCCTCAACTGTACAGCCGCATCACCGGGAAGGAGCCCAACAAGACCTTCAGCATCCTCATTGGTCAGTCTGTCTGTCTCTCTGGCTGCCTGTCTATCTGCTTGTCTCTCTTTCTCTCTGCCTGCCTGTCTGTCTGTCTCTCTGCCTGCCTGTCCCTCTGACTGCCTGTCTCTCTCTCTGTGTTAGATACAGCAGGTGAATCTGGTCTGACCCAGTTCCTGATGTCGGAGCTCAGCCGCCTGCAGAGGGCGCTGCAGGAGGAGAGGAGACGCCGGCAGCAGGCCTGCTCCGTCGCCAAGGAACAGGTTACTGCCTGTCTGTCTACCTGTCTGTCTACCTGCCTGTCTGCCTGCCTGTCTGTCTGCCTGTCTGTATATATATATATATATATATATATATATATATATATATATATATATATATATATATATATATATATATATATATATATACAGACACATTATATATATGAAACACACCAGACCTCCTTAAACACACCAGACCTCCTGAGACACACCAGACCTCCTGAGACACATCCAGATTGACCGTATACATACATACATATGTATATACCATAGCCTGCTGTGCAGTACGTGATATCTCTGATGATCCGCTAGATCTCAGACCTCCTGACAGACTCAGACCAGAGACCAGTCTGGGTTCTGGTCTGTGGGTGAGACAGTTCAGGAGGTGGTGACTCAAAAGTACGGCAGAAATACACGGAGCTCAAGCGCATCACATCTGCCTCAGCATGTGGACCGCAGAGGTCAGAGGTTACTGGGTCAGTCTGGATGTGTCTCAGGAGGTCTGGTGTGTTTAAGGAGGTCTGGTGTGTCTCAGGAGGTGTGGTGTGTTTAAGGAGGTCTGGTGTGTTTCAGGTGGTCTGTTGTGTCTCAGGAAGTCTGGTGTGTCTCAGGAGGTCTGGTGTGTTTAAGGAGGTCTGGTGTGTCTCAGGAGGTGTGGTGTGTTTAAGGAGGTCTGGTGTGTTTCAGGAGGTCTGTTGTGTCTCAGGAGGTCTGGTGTGTTTAAGGAGGTCTGGTGTGTTTCAGGAGGTCTGGTGTGTCTCAGGAGGTGTGGTGTGTTTAAGGAGGTCTGGTGTGTCTCAGGAGGTGTGGTGTGTTTAAGGAGGTCTGGTGTGTTTCAGGAGGTCTGTTGTGTCTCAGGAGGTCTGGTGTGTTTCAGGAGGTCTGGTGTGTCTCAGGAGGTCTGGTGTGTTTCAGGAGGTCTGGTGTGTCTCAGGAGGTCTGGTGTGTTTAAGGAGGTCTGGTGTGTCTCAGGAGGTGTGGTGTGTTTAACGAGGTCTGGTGTGTTTCAGGAGGTCTGTTGTGTCTCAGGAGGTCTGGTGTGTTTCAGGAGGTCTGTTGTGTCTCAGGAGGTCTGGTGTGTTTCAGGAGGTCTGGTCCCAGCAGCAGCAGCTGCGGGACCGCGAGCTGAGGAAGCTGACTGAGCGCGTGCAGAAGCTCCGGGAGGAGCGCGAGCAGCTGAGCGAGGAGCTGAAGCAGCTCCGAGACCACAACTACAGCCTGATGGTCAACATCAACACTCTGGGGGGAGAGAGGAGCGCCGCCCTGCTGGCCAACAGAGACCTGCAGATAGAGGTGAGACAGGCAGAGAGACAGACAGGCAGGCAAAGAGACAGACGGACTGACAGACAGAGAGACAGACAGAGGGGACAGACAGACAGGCAGAGAGTAGTTATGTATAGAATGTATGTGACACATATTTTGTGTGTGTGTGTGTGTGTGTGTGTGTGTGTGTGTGTGTGTGTGTGTGTGTGTGTGTGTGTGTGTGTGTGTCTGTGTGTGTGTGTGTGTGTCTGTGTGTGTGTGTGTGTGTGTGTGTGTCTGTGTGTCTGTGTGTGTCTGTGTGTGTGTGTGTGTCTGTGTGTGTGTGTGTGTGTGTGTGTGTGTGTGTGTGTGTGTGTGTGTGTGTGTGTCTGTGTGTGTGTGTGTGTGTGTGTGTGTGTGTGTGTGTGTGTGTGTGTGTGTGTGTGTGTGTGTGTGTGTGTGTGTGTCTGTGTGTGTGTGTGTGTGTGTGTGTGTGTGTGTGTGTGTCTGTGTGTGTGTGTGTGTGTCTGTGTGTCTGTGTGTGTCTGTGTGTGTGTGTGTGTGTGTGTGTGTGTCTGTGTCTGTGTGTGTGTGTGTGTGTGTGTGTGTCTGTGTCTGTGTGTGTGTGTGTGTGTGTCTGTGTGTGTGTGTGTGTGTGTGTGTGTGTGTGTGTGTGTGTGTGTGTGTGTGTGTGTGTGTGTGTGTGTGTCTGTGTGTGTGTGTGTGTGTGTGTGTGTGTGCAGGTGGAGCGTCTGAAACACACTGTGATGCGAGCTGAAAATCAGACTAAACTGCTGAGACGACGAACACTGAGGCCACTGCAGGAGGTACACACACACACACACATTAGAGACAAACAGACACAAACATACACTTATGCACACACACACACACACACACACACACACACCCACCCACACTTACCCACACACACACCCTGCCGTACAGTAGTACTGCAGTGGGGCGGGTATTTGGGTCTGTACTATAACAAGTTACTTCGATACTTCCCTGATTGTATAAATATTAAATTCTCGATCCACACACAGTGATTGACTAATTTAACATTTTAGAATTTAAGTTTTCTTTCTTTTCACTAAAGACACACATACCCTTGCTAAAATTAAAGCCCCCCCCGCCCGGATCAGGGCCCCCGGAGGCGAGGCCAGAGGCCTTTCTGGTTTTACCCCAGACGTCCCTACTGACGGGCTCTTGTCCCCCGTATATGAAAAGCACCGCCCGAGGGGGTCTTTACAACCAAGGATCTTTCTTTAGTATCACGGTCTGAACCGGTCCTCCCAGGGTCCCCGGAGGCCCCCCCTTCTCAAGGTCGCCCGCTGGCCTTTACTGATCGTGCTCGGTGGCTCTGACCAGTAGAGCGGATGGGGAATGCCCCCCCACTGGCACAGGAGGTCTGACTGTCAACGTCGGTCCCCGCCAGTGGTGTAGTGGTAAAAAACGAGGTGGGTAAACTATAAATTCTGTGATCAGGTGGACCACGACGCGACCACCAATAAGGGGGGCCACGGCCTACCGATGGGGGGGCCTACCGGTGTACCCTGATGACATTGCTGTAGGCTGTCACCGGCTGTTCCCTCATTGGTCACAATCAGTATTCAGCTCATACATTTATCAAAGTTCTTGTTAAAAAGACTCAAGAAGGAATTATATGGTTGAAATCTATAAAGTTTACTAAATGACAAAACAGAGACAACAAAAATATGTGTAAAATATTCACATTTAACAATCTGGAATCAAAGACCTTTTTACTTGTGTCTAAATATATATATATATATATATATATATATATATATATTAAAAACCCCATTGATTTTCTCGATATGAATTTAAATTATCAGCCATAATGTATAAACCATCCGAGGTAGACTGACCCAGTTTCTGCTCCTGATGAAGCTGTAACATCCAGTTATTATTCAGACAATATATCATGAAGTTCACTAATGGGAAAAGGTTGCTAGGCAACGTCATGTCTGAAAGGGATGGGCTAACCTAATCAATGCCGTGGCTTTTTGAGTCAGTGGCATGAATCTGCTATCAACCAAATTAACCTTATAAACATGAAGTTGAGTCCTGTTCCCCGAGCCCACTCACTTTGGGCTTCTTTCCGAGCCCGTTTGGCACCAGGAGCAGGGCTGCTGTCTTGGCGGCGCTTAAAAAATGGCGGATATCCATTTTTAAACCCCATTCATCATTAACTACTGAGACATGTAGACTAATGTAGGATAGTGGGACTGACGAAAATTTGACTTAATCTGCTGATTCCTGCTTGATGTTTTAAGCCCCGAACGTCGCCTTCCAGGCAGCGCTGCCTGGAAGGCGACGCTGGGGGCTTTATACCCCCCAACACCGCAAGAGATTGGTCAACACTGACAGTAATGCAGCGAAATATGACAGACTTCGTCTTAGGTTTAACAACCTATGAAACTAAATGTAGAATGGCTTTGGGACGAGGTGGATAAACGCACTTTGGAGGCGGGGAAACGCCATTTCAGAATTTTGAGAGGTGCATAAACGGCGTTTACGTGCGTTTAGCCTCCATTACGTCCCTGGTCCCCGCCAAGCAGCAGCCCCCCCGGAGATTAAAGAGGAGTCTTAACTGCCCTCGAGGGGGGGAACCTCTGCCCTCGCATGGTTCCTGTATATTTTAGGCACCGCCCAACGGGACCTTTCCAACCAATGATCTTTCTTTAGTACTCAAGGTCAGGAACCGATCCTCCCAGGGTCCCCGGATGCCCCCCCCCTCCTTCTCAAGGTCGCCCGCTGGCCTTCGTTGGTCGTCGGCCCCATTGACCTCAAACCTAAGGTCACACCAAAGGTCACACCTAAGGTCACACCAAAGGTCACACCTAAGGTCACACCAAAGGTTGCACCAAAGGTCACACCTAAGGTCACACCTAAGGTCACACCAAAGGTCACACCTAAGGTCACACCAAAGGTCGCACCAAAGGTCACACCAAAGGTCACACCTAAGGTCACACCAAAGGTCGCACCAAAGGTCACACCTAAGGTCACACCAAAGGTCACACCTAAGGTCACACCAAAGGTCGCACCTAAGGTCACACCAAAGGTCGCACCAAAGGTCACACCTAAGGTCACACCTAAGGTCACACCAAAGGTCACACCTAAGGTCACACCAAAGGTCGCACCAAAGGTCACACCAAAGGTCACACCTAAGGTCACACCAAAGGTCGCACCAAAGGTCACACCTAAGGTCACACCAAAGGTCGCACCAAAGGTCACACCTAAGGTCACACCAAAGGTCGCACCAAAGGTCACACGTAAGGTCACACCAAAGGTCACACCAAAGGTCACACCTAACTAGTTTTAGCTGTTTCTGATATTTAGTACATACAGTACTTCAAGCAGTATATATAATTTAGCTGCTATTGAACCTTTGTTCAACACACACACACACACACACAAGCACGCAGACACACACTTACACACACAGACACACACACACACACACACACACACACACACACACACACACACACACACACACACACACTTACACACACACACACACACACACACACACACACACACACACACACACACACACACACACACATACAGACACACACATACAGACACACACACATACAGACACACACACAGTACTTTATCTTTAGTTTTTTTCATTTGTTTCCATTCTGAAAGTTTAAAAGTGTAAATGTGTATTTTCAGAGCCGGAGTCTGGTTCTGCCCACGGAGAACCCCCCCCCCAACAGACTGGAGGAGAAGAAAGAGGAGACGCACACAGACAAGGAGGAGAAAACGGAGGAGAAAACAGAGGAGAAAACAGAGGAGAAAACGGAGAAAAAGGAGGAGATAAAGGAGGAGGAGAAAAAGGAGGAGATAAAGAAGGCTATGCAGCAGGACGAAGGTCCAGCTCAGATGAACCTCCTGACGTCAGTGTTTCGACTTCGGAGAGACCTGCACCGGGCCGAGGACCAGAGAACCCGGTTATTATATATATTATATTATATTATATTATTATATATTATATTATTATATATATATTATATTATATTATATTATATATATTATTATATATATTATATTATATATATTATATTATATTATATTATATTATATTATATTATATATATATATTATATATATTATATATATATATATTATATATATTATATTATATTATATTATATTATATTATATATATTATATATATTATATTATATATATATATATATATTATATTATATTATATTATATTATATTATATTATATTATATTATATTATATTATATATATATATATACTATATATATTTATTATATTATATATATTATTATTAAGGCTGGGCAAGTTAACGCGTTATTATCGCGTTATCTAACTAATTAATTAACGCTGACAATTTTTTTTCCGCGCATTAACGCAGTTTTTATTATTTCTTTATTATTGTAAAAGTTTGTTGCTCACAGGCTTTGTAAATACTGCAAAGTTGAATTTTCTTATCACCGGAGTACTTCCAGTGTGAAATATCACCGGAGTACTTCCAGTCTGAAATATCACCGGAGTACTTCCAGTGTGAAATATCACCGGAGTACTTCTAGTCTGAAATATCACCGGAGTACTTCCAGTGTGAAATATCACCGGAGTACTTCCAGTGTGAAATATCACCGGAGTACTTCCAGTCTGAAATATCACCGAGTACTTACTTCCAGTGTCTGAAATATCACCGAGTACTTCTAGTCTGAAATATCACCGAGTACTGTCTAGTGAAATATCACCGGAGTACTTCCAGTCTGAAATATCACCGGAGTACTTCCAGTCTGAAATATCACCGGAGTACTTCTAGTCTGAAATATTACCGGAGTACTTCCAGTCTGAAATATCACCGGAGTACTTCCAGTCTGAAATATCACCGGAGTACTTCCAGTCTGAAATATCACCGGAGTACTTCTAGTCTGAAATATCACCGGAGTACTTCCAGTCTGAAATATCACCGAGTACTTCCAGTCTGAAATATCACCGGACTTCCTAGTCTGAAATACTTCTTCCAGTCTGAAATATCACCGAGTACTTCTAGTCTGAAATATCACCGGAGTACTTCTAGTCTGAAATATCACCGAGTACTTCCAGTCTGAAATATCACCGAGTACTTCCAGTCTGAAATATCACCGAGTACTTCCAGTCTGAAATATCACCAGAGTACTTCCAGTCTGAAATATCACGAGAGTACTTCAGTCTGAAATATCAGTCTGAAATATCACCGAGTACTTCCAGTCTGAAATATCACCGGAGTACTTCAGTCTGAAATATCACCGAGTACTTCCAGTCTGAAATATCACCGAGTACTTCCAGTCTGAAATATCACCGAGTACTTCCAGTCTGAAATATCACGGAGTACTTCTAGTCTGAAATATCACCGAGTACTTCCAGTCTGAAATATCACCGAGTACTTCTAGTCTGAAATATCACCGGAGTACTTCTAGTCTGAAATATCACCGGAGTATATAATATAATATAATAAAGGGGCGCTGGGACTAGCCTATCACAGAATAGTGTAGGGGAGGGGACTAGCCTATCATAGAATAGTGTGGGACTAGCCTATCACAGAATAGTGTAGGGGAGGGGGCTGGGACTAGCCTATCACAGAATAGTGGGACTAGCCTATCATAGAATAGTGTAGGGGAGGGGGGCTGGGACTAGCCTATCATAGAATAGTGTAGGGGAGGGGCGCTGGGACTAGCCTATCACAGAACGCAGACACAGGTAATGGAGACTTTTATTCAATCCGAGTACAGATATTGACTCGTATTACTCGTATAATACTTGTACTCTGCAAAGTGCTTTATCCGTACCGGATACTCGTTTCAGCCGAATATATTATATATATTATATATATATAAATTAAATTATACAGAGACACAGGATTATTGTTTCCAGATGTTGCCATGTGTAACCCCTCTCTCTGGGTGCGCTTGTTTCCAGATGTTGCCATGTGTAACCCCTCTCTCTGGGTGCGCTTGTTTCCAGATGTTGCCATGTGTAACCCCTCTCTCTGGGTGCGCTTGTTTCAGAGCTTGGAGGAGAAGGAGGAGTTAGAGCTGCTGTGTGCTCAGTTGAAGGGAGACGCCCGGATGTACCGCCAACGAAACAAACAAACCCTCCGACAGCTGGAGGAGGTGATCAGAGAGAGAGACAAGGTGGGGAGGCCTGTCTGTCTGCCCGTCTGTCTGTCTGTCTGTCTGTCTGTGTGTTGTCTGTGTGTTGATATGACGATGTAATGATGATGTAATGACGATGTAATGATGATGTAATGATGATGGTTGGAGATGAGCTGCTCAAAACATCCAAAATGCTTCGAAAACTTGAAAATAATAATAATAATAATAATAATGAATGAAATTTTGACAAAAAGCTGCGTGGTTGTCATGGTAACCAACCCCACCAGACTGAGATGGCTTCTACAGGTGCTGTTGATGATGTCATGAAGGTAAGGCGTGTGATTGGCTGTCCAGGCTCTGGCGGCGCGGGCGGAGCAGCAGGAGGAGGCGCGGCTGCTCCTGCAGGAGAAGGACCAGTACCGGGAGGCGGTCCGGCAGCTCACGGAGCAATCTGATAGGCTGGAGCTGCTGCTGCTCAGCTCACAGGGGGCGGAGCTACAGCTGAGGACACGCCTCCGCAGACTCACCTGCAGCACACACCAGGTGCGTGTGTGTGTGTGTGTGTCTGTGTGTGGATATGATGATGTAATGATGATATAATGATGATGTAATGTGTCTCCATCTCAGGGTGAGAGGAGCAGCGAGGAAGAGGAGGAGCCTGCAGAGAGCACTGCTAAAGGTGAGACAGGTCAGGCAGACAGGCAGACAGACAGGCAGACAGACAGGCAGACAGGCAGACAGACAGACAGACAGGCAGGCAGTGACGTGTGTCATGTGACATGTGTCATGTGACGTGTGTGCAGGCAGCAGCGGGACGTCGGGGGACAACGAGGCGGCGCTGCAGCAACACGAGTCTCCTGGAGGAGGCACCGCAGAGCCTGAACACCAGCCCAGCACTGATGCATTATGGGTAAGTTACCTGTCTATCTCTCAGCAGCTTTCATTTACAGAAGAGGCAGCTCTGCTCGCATAACTCCTCCTCTGGGCTGTCTCCCACTAATGTGTCTGTCTGTCTGTCTGTCCACCTGCCTGTCTGTCCACCTGTCTGTCTCTCTGTCTGTCCACCTGTCTGTCTCTCTGTCTGCCTGTCTGTCTGTCCACCTGCCTGTCTGTCCACCTGTCTGTCTGTCCACCTGTCTGTCTGCAGGATGAGAAGACAGACGGCTGTCTGTCCTCCAGGAGTCGGCCTAACTTCTTCTACCGCAGGTCCGTCCCACTTTTTTTATTTTGAAACTTTATTATCTAAAAATATTTCCGCGTCTGACCGTGTTCTTGTTCCCATGACAACAGGAAGCGTGCTCTCAGGTCAAAGTTTACCTGTAGGGCCTTCAACTCCATTAACCATGACGACAGCAGCGGCAGTGACATCACCGACGACTCTGACTGAAGACACGCTGCCTTCAAAATAAGAGTCTGAAAGACAGATTCTGACTGAAGAGACAGTGCCTTCAAAATAAGAGT
>CM049375.1:710000-729205 GCA_026937815.1 Etheostoma perlongum | reverse complement strand
ACTCCATCCATTATTTTCTACAGTCTATGGTCTCAGAAAAAAGAGAGCAAGTGTTCTGTTTTTCTCCAATAACAGTAGTATCCTATTTCTTGTGGTGTCTGTCCCTCCAGAGCTCCCACAGCAACATGTCTGTAAGGAGGAGGAGGTTCTCTCTGACCAGCAGCTCTGGATTCAGGAGAGGAACTCCAGTCTGGACCAAGAGAACCCAGAGCCTCCACAGATTAAAGAGGAGCAGGAGGAACTGTGCACCAGTCAGGAGGGAGAGCAGCTTGTACTGAAGCAGGAGACTGATACCTTTATGTTGACTCCTACTTATGAGGAAAGTGACCACAGTGAAGGTCAGATTCTGAACTTCAGTCCTGATGATGACACTCTAAGGGCAGCAGAGAAAGAGTCTGTAGCCAACATGCCAGTTATAACCTCTGTGGTGTCAGAAGCAAACAGTGACCAGCAGCTCCTCTTTCACAACTCTCATGAAGCTGAGAGCCAAGATCAGAAAGGAGGCAAGCATGGAGACTCAGGACCAACTAGAAATGCAGAGCCAGAACCAAAGAAGAGACGACGCAAGAGCAGAAGTCACAGCAACAACGTAGACAACACTAACACCTCAGAGATTCACCCTGATACTCAGACAGGTAAACAGTCTTTCATATGTCACACATGTGGGAAAGACTTTAAGAAACACCTGAGAATTCACACAATTGAGAAATAATATTTTTGGAAAAGATGTGAGCCAAAATAGTGGCTTGTTGGTCCAATTCAGAACTCACAAAGGTGAGACCTCCGGGAACTGCTGTTCATCAGCATGTACAAAAGTACATATAAAATTTGCAAACTTCCCTTAAATTAACATTACCAGCTAATGCTAGCTCTAGCTAGTTTGGTTAGCAAGATGCTACCAAATTCTAAACATGAAATACCTTTTCAAGGACAAAACTTGTTCCATTAACTTTGATGAAGTGAAAGCCCAGCAAGAGGGTCAATGTTTAAGTTGAAAACACGCACAGCACCCAAAAACATGGTCAGGTCTATTTCAATGTACACAGTGCCATGGTTACTATCGCTAAGCGTCAGACTGTGCAGCCAAAACACAGGTCTTTGCAATCATTTCTAACGATGGTGCAAAGGGGGCCAAAGTGGGGAAGACGCGGAAATGCTACCCTGCGTCACGCTGCGGTGGCCTATCATTCAATTCAGTTTTATTTATCAAATCAAATCATAACAAGAGTTATCTCAAGACACTGTACAGATAGAGCAGGTCTAGACCACTCTATAATTTACAGATAGAGCAGGTCTAGACCGCTCTATAATTTACAGATAGAGCAGGTCTTGACCTCTCATTATGAAAATTTACAGATAAAGGTGAGAGTAGCTCTATCATTTTACAGATAAGCAGGTCTAGACCGCCCCCTCTATAATTTACAGATAGTAGCAGATCTAGCCCCCCAAGCTGCATTCATCATTTATAATTTACAGATAGAGCAGGTCTAGACCGCTCTATAATTTACAGATAGTAGCAGGTCTAGACCGCTCTATAATTTACAGATAGTAGCAGGTCTAGACCGCTCTAAAATTAACAAGGATGTAAGCAGAGATCAGACTTGTCAGTCCGATTTGAGGCAGTGTGAGAACAGGAAACATCACTGCCTCCATCGCTGCGGTGGCCCAAATCATTCAAAAAAGTTTAGACACACTATGAGGGTAAAAAAGCCGAAAGCAGTGAACTGCTGAGGAGTTTGTGTGGCAGCTGACTGTTTGCCAAACAACCAATCACAGCCCGTCCCCTTTCTTTCTCTGTGAATTGAAGCAGCATTGTGCGGTCTAGTCTAAATGCAGCCTAAGTCTCCGTCCTGATTGACAGGTGGCTGTGTAGCCATGCCCTAAATCATCCCCTGCTTTATCATCTTTCTAAATAAATAGGACCATAATTTACTGAATTAACATCATGCTGCTGTATTGAAGAAGACTTGAAACTAGTGATTGAGACATATAAACTCATTATGAAAAGGTTGTAAATAAAGTTTTAAGTAGGATAATTTTCTCTTATAATCTAATAGATCACATTTATTTTTGGAGCCAGTGGAGTCGCCCCCTGCTGAAAATTAAATAGAATGCAGCTTTAATAAGCTTCTGCATTGGCTCCACTTTTTAGCCCCCCAAAGTTGCATTCATCATTTTTACAGTCTAGTGTCCTGGTCTTGTTTTGTTTGTCCCTCCAGAGCTCCCACAGCAACATGTCGGTACGAAGGAGGTTCTCTCTGAGCAGCAGCTCAACATGCCAGTTCTAACCTCTGTGGTGTCAGAAGCAAACAGTGACCACCAGCTCCTCTCTCACAACTCTCATGAAGCTGAGAGCAAAGATCAGAAAGGAGGCAAGCATGGAGACTCAGGACCAACTAGAAATGCAGAGCCAGAACCAAAGAAGAGACGACGCAAGAGCAGAAGTCACAGCAACAACGTAGACAACCCTAACACCTCAGAGATTCACCCTGATACTCAGACAGGTAAACAGTCTTTCATATGTCACACATGTGGGAAAGACTTTAAGTGTAATTCAGGTTTGAAGAAACACCTGAGAGTTCACACAGTTGAGAAATAATATTTTTGGAAAAGATGTGAGCCAAAATAGTGGCTTGTTGGTCCAATTCAGAACTCACAAAGGTGAGACCTCCGGGAACTGCTGTTCATCAGCATGTACAAAAGTACATAGAAAATCTGCAAACTTTCCCTTAAATTAACATTACCAGCTAATGCTAGCTCTAGCTAGTTTGGTTAGCAAGATGCTACCAAATTCTAAACATGAAATACCTTTTCAAGGACAAAACTTGTTCCATTAACTTTGATGAAGTGAAAGCCCAGCAAGAGGGTCAATGTGTAAGTTGAAAACACGCACAGCACCCAAAAACATGGTCAGATCTATTTCAATGTACACAGTGCCATGGTTACTATCGCTAAGCGTCAGACTGTGCAGCCAAAACACAGGTCTTTGCAATCATTTCTAACGATGGTGCAAAGGGGGCCAAAGTGGGGAAGACGCGGAAATGCTACCCTGCGTCACGCTGCGGTGGCCCATCATTCAATTCAGTTTTATTTATCGTATCAAATCATAACAAGAGTTATCTCAAGACACTATACAGATAGAGCAGGTCTAGACCACTTATAATTTGTACAAAAGATAGAGCAGGTCTAGACCGCTCCATAATATACAGATAGAGCAGGTCTCATTCAATGACCTCTTATATTTAAGAAGAGCAAATTCTGAAAAGGACAAAACTTGTTCCACAGATGAAGTGAGCAGGTCCAGAGCTCTCTATAATTTACAGATAAGAGCAGGTCTAGACCACTCTATTAATTTTACAGATAGAGCAGGTCTAGACCATATACCCTGCGTCATTTACAGATAGAGCAGGTCTAGACCGCAAATTTATAATTTACAGATAGAGCAGGTCTAGACCACTCTATAATTTACAGATAGAGCAGGTCTAGACCACTCTATAATTTACAGATAGAGCAGGTCTAGACCTCTCATTATGAAAAGGTTGTAAATAAAGTTTTAAGTAGGATAATTTTCTCTTATAATCTAATAGATCACATTTATTTTTGGAGCCAGTGGAGTCGCCCCCTGCTGAAAATTAAATAGAATACAGCTTTAATAACTTCTGCATTGGCTCCACTTTTTAGCCCCCCAAAGCTGCATTCATCATTTTTACAGTCTGGTGTTCTGGTCTTGTGTTATCTGTCCCCCCAGAGCCCACAGCAACATGTCTGCAACTCTCATGAAGCTGAGAGCCAAGATCAGAAAGGAGGCAAGCATGGAGACTCAGGACCAACTAGAAATGCAGAGCCAGAACCAAAGAAGAGACGACGCAAGAGCAGAAGTCACAGCAACAACGTAGACAACCCTAACACCTCAGAGATTCACCCTGATACTCAGACAGGTAAACAGTCTTTCATATGTCCCACATGTGGGAAAGGCTTTACGCGTAATTCAACATTGAAGACACACCTGAGAACCCACACAGGTGAGAAGCCGTATGCTTGCGAAACCTGTGGAAAGAATTTTGGCCGTAGGTTTTCCTTGTTAGCCCACATGAGAAGCCATACTGGCGAGAAGCTGTATTCTTGCAAAACATGTGGAAAAGATTTAATAACTAATAGTGCTTTGATTCAGCACATGAGAATCCACACAGGGGAGAAGCCGTTCGCCTGCAAGACCTGCGGCAAAAGACACCATCAAGGGTCAGCGTTAATAAGGCACATGAGAACTCACACAGGGGAGAAGCCGTACCCCTGCAAGACCTGTGGGAAAGAGTTCAGGCGTAGGGATGTTTTGAACGTCCACGTTAGAATCCACACAGGGGAGAAGCCGTACAGCTGCAAGACCTGCAGCAAAAGTTACCATGACGACTCAGCGTTACAGAGGCACATGAGAACTCACACAGGCGAGAAGCCATACTCCTGCAAGACCTGTGGGAAAGGGTTCAGGCGTAAGGATGTTTTCAACGTCCACATGAGAATCCACACAGGGGAGAAGCCGTACGGCTGCAAGACCTGCAGCAAAAGATTCTACGAGGCTTCGGCTTTAGGAAAGCACGTGAGGACTCACCGAGGATCCGCTCTAGTCTGAAACCAGCTGTGGATGTTCATCATAAAGTTCTAGTGGTTCATGGTCAAGGTAGAAGCAACGGGCACCCGGGTGGCTCAGCTGGTAGAGCGGGCGCCCATATATAGGGGTTTGCTGTTCGATGCAGCAGGCGTGGGTTAGACTCCGACCTGCTGCAGCTCACCCCCTCCCATCCCCCTCCCATGTCTTCAGCTGTCCTGTCTAATAAAGGCCTAAAATGCCCCAAAAAATAAGCTTTAAAAAAAAAAAAAAAAAGAGCAACATTTCTGCAGCCGAGAGAAACCATGAACCTGTCATAGAGACGTCATTAAGGAAGTACTGCTATTGGGTGGGAACCGTAATGTAAGTAAATGTTATTAAATGTAATTAAATGTTATTAAATGTTATTAAATGTTATTAAATGTTATTGGTTAAAGCTTCCCTCTGTTTCATTCATCTTTCTGTTTTTCTACACGCGACCACGTTCTGGACACATGTTTTGCATTTCTGTTTAATAAATCAACTTCCTGGACTATTGATTACAGCAGCACCGTCATGTGATCCCCTACCACGCACCGTCATGTGATCCCCTACCACGCCCCGCCATGTGATCCCCTACCACGCCCGCCATGTGATCCCCTACCACGCACCGCCATGTGATCCCCTACCACCACGCACCGCCATGTGATTGATCCCCTACCCACTTGTGATTTACCGCCCCCCCACGCATGTGATCCCCTACCACGCACCGTCTTGTGATCCCCTACCACGCACCGTCTTGTGATCCCCTACCACGCACCGTCTTGTGATCCCCTACCACGCACCGCCATGTGATCCCCTACCACGCCCCGCCATGTGATCCCCTACCACGCCCGCCATGTGATCCCCTACCATCATGTGATCCCCTACCACGCCCGTCATGTGATCCCCTACCACGCACCGTCATGTGATCGGCTACCCGCCCCGTCATGTGATCCCCTACCACGGCCCGTCTTGTGATCCCCTACCCGCCCCGTCATGTGATCCGCTACCACGCACCGTCATGTGAACCACGCCCGCATGTGATCCCCAAACCACGCCCTGCCCTGTGATCCCCTACCACGCCCCGCCATGTGATCCCCTACCACGCCCCGCCATGTGATCCCCTACCACGCCCCGCCATGTGATCCCCTACCAGTCATGTGATCCCCTACCACGCCCCGTCATGTGATCCCCTCCCCCGCACCGTCCTGGTATGAGACCCGGCTCAGACCTTCATTAGAGGGCAGGTGGTGATCAATAATCCAGGACAACGTGGACCAACCACAGGTTCAGGTTTTGGTTAGTACCGCCTCCAGAGTACTGCAACCAATCAGGTGAGATCCTATCCATCAGGTTTGAGACATGCTGAACAGACACAGTGAGGGGGTAACAGACACAGTGAGGGGTAACAGACACAGTGAGGGGGTAACAGACAGATATTCAGGAAACTTTGATATTTCTAATTTTTTGTTAATTTCTAATTTTTTGTTAACTTTTTACACAAATTTAAGTTTTTTTTTCAGTTTTTAGATTTTTTTGATGCATTTTAAACATTTTTGCTCTTTTTCAGATGTTTTATTTTTTAAATATTGTTGTCTGTTTCCAGATTTTTTGATTCAACGAGCTCCGTTAAAAAAACAAAGTTCTTCATTTTAACAACTGAGCATGACACGTCAAACTGGTGGAATGTTCCTTTAATAAAGCTCTGTGTGTGTGTGTGCGTGCGTGCGTGCGTGCGTGTGTGTGTGCGTGCGTGCGTGCATGCGTGTGTGTGTGTGTGTATTCCAGAGTCCCCCCCAAACAGCTGACAGCAGCCTAAGAAGGCCAGCTGATCTATTTATAGCAGAGTCCCTGTGAATCCAGGACCTGATCCGTCTCAGTTCTGCAGCTGCACCCCGTCTCACCACCACCATGCCCGGCAGCCAGGCCCGGTCCCGGGCCAGAGACCGGAACAATGTCCTGAACCGGCCCGAGTTTATGTCCCTGAACCAGCCCCCCCGCAGGGAGCAGGGGGCAGGTGAAGGGCGGGGGGGGCCCGAGGAGAGCCAGCAGACAGCAGAGTCAGCAGGAGGACGCCGGAGGGAGGTAAGAGGCTCCGCCCACTGACATCACAGCCCACATTTAGAGTCCACAAGGATCCCGAACCAGGAACTGATCCTGACCCGGGACAGGGGCGGGTTTGGTCCACGTTGGATCTGGTCCACGTTGGATCCTTCATGATTCATATTCAAATTTGTATTTATTGCGATTCCATAGTATTGAGTTTTGGGATTTTCTTTTACCCTCATGTTGTCTTCATGTTGTCCTCATGTTGTCCTCATGTTGTCCTCATGTTGTCCTCATGTTGTCTTCATGTCATCCTCATGTTGCCCTCATGTTGTCTTCATGTTGCCCTCATGTTGTCCTCATGTCATCCTCATGTTGTCCCCATGTTGTCCCCATGTCATCCTCATGTTGTCCCTATGTTGTCCCCATGTTGCCCTCATGTTGTCCCCATGTTGCCCTCATGTTGTCCCTCATGTTGTCCTCATGTTGTCCTCATGTTGTCCTCATGTTGTCCCCATGTTGTCCTCATGTTGTCTTCATGTTGTCCTCATGTTGTCTTCATGTCATCCTCATGTTGTCCCCATGTTGTCCCCCATGTTGCCCCCATGTTGTCCCCTCATGTTGTCCTCATGTCATCCTCATGTTGTCCCCCATGTCCCCATGTCCCCATGGAAGGGCGGGCCCCCATGTTGTCCCCATGTTTCATGTTGTCCCCTATGTTGTCCCCATGTTGCCCCCATGTTGTCCCCATGTTGCCCTCATGTTGTCCCCATGTTGTCCTCATGTTGTCCTCATGTTGTCCTCATGTTGTCTTCATGTCATCCTCATGTTGCCCTCATGTTGTCTTCATGTTGCCCCATGTTGTCCTCATGTCATCCTCATGTTGTCCCCATGTTGTCCCCATGTCATCCTCATGTTGTCCCCTATGTTGTCCCCATGTTGCCCTCATGTTGTCCCCATGTTGCCCTCATGTTGTCCCCATGTTGTCCCCATGATGTCCTCATATTGTCCCCATGTTGTCCCCATGATGTCCTCATGTTGTCCTCATGTTGTCTTCATGTTGTCCCCATGTTGTCTTCATGTTGTCCCCATGTTGTCCTCATGTTGTCCTCATGTCGTCCTCATGTTGTCCTCATGTAGTCCTCATTTAGTCCTCATGTTGTCTTCATGTTGCCCTCATGTTGCCCTCATGTCATCCTCAGGTTGTCCCCATGTTGCCCTCATGTTGCCCTCATGTTGTCCTCATGTTGTCCCCATGATGTCCTCATATTGTCCTCATATGGTCCCCATGTTGTCCCCATGATGTCCTCATGTTGTCTTCATGTTGTCCCCATGTTGCCCTCATGTTGTCCCCATGTTGTCCCCATGATGTCCTCATATTGTCCCCATGTTGTCCCCATGATGTCCTCATGTTGTCCTCATGTTGTCTTCATGTTGTCCCCATGTTGTCTTCATGTTGTCCCCATGTTGTCCTCATATTGTCCTCATGTAGTCCTCATTTAGTCCTCATGTTGTCTTCATGTTGCCCTCATGTTGCCCTCATGTCATCCTCAGGTTGTCCCCATGTTGCCCTCATGTTGCCCTCATGTTGTCCTCATGTTGTCCCCATGATGTCCTCATATTGTCCTCACATGGTCCCCATGTTGTCCCCATGTTGTCTTCATGTTGTCCCCATGTTGTCCCCATGTTGCCCTCATGTTGCCCCCATGTTGTCCTCATGTTGTCCTCATGTTGCCCTCATGTTGCCTGCATGCTGTCCTCATGTTGTCCTATATCAATCTTCTTTTTAATTCCCCAAAATAACATGATTGATTCCACCCAACGCTCTTTGCCAAGTACAAATCTCTACTTTCATTAATTTTGGGGCGTCTTATTCAATTTTATAGCATTGTAAAACAAATGGAAGTGTTTTTGAAATAGTATTGAGTAAAAGTTGACATATTCCAGTCTGTGATTATCATCAACATCCATTCCTTTAATTTTAGTCTCAATAATTCCTAATTTCTGCTTTTCTAACTCAAACATTAGGTATAATTTTTTTTTATTGACCATAAATTCCCAAAATAATGTAAAACTGAAGTGGGAACATCTTTTATCTAAAAAAAACAACTAACATTTCCTTTGTGATGAATAAAATCTCTCTCTGAGAACTTCACTGTCCTGGACTCACAGTGTCCTGGTGTCTGTGTCCTCAGGGGGTCCAGGGAGTCCTCCGAGGGGGCCCCAGCAGCCGAAGGGGGTCTGAAGGACCAGGACTGCATGCAGCTGAACCCGTCGTCCCGCGGCATCGCCCTCAGCTCGCTGCTGGCCATCGACATCAGCCTGTCCAAGCGGCTGGGCGTGTGTGCGGGGACGCGGGGCGGGGGGGCGGGGGCCCCCCTGCGCTCCATGGTGGCCCTGCTGGCCCTCAGCGGACACGCCCTCCCCTGGCTCTGTGGGACGCTCGTCTGTCTCTGGTGCAGCAACACGCTGGCGGGACAGGAAGTCCTCGCCAACCTGCTGCTGGGTGAGGAACCTGCTCCAGTATTAATACTCTCATCATACACATACTTATTAATACTCTCATCATACACATACTTATTAATACTCTCGTCGTACACATACTTATTAATACTCTCATCATACACATACTTATTAATACTCTCGTCGTACACATACTTATTAATACTCGATGCAACACATACTTAGATACTCGCATCATACACATACTTAGACATGCTGAACATTACACAGTTAATCGGGGTAACACATACTTAATACTCGCATCATACACATACTTATTAATACTCGCGTCGTAACAGACACAGTCGTACACATACAGACACTCGCATTGTACACATACTTATTAATAGGGGGTACACATACACACATCATACACATTACAGACACAGTGAGGGGGTAACAGACAGATATTCAGGAAACATTTGATAGGGCATCATAACACATTTTGTTAATTTTACACAAATTCGCGGATCGTTTTTTTACTTTTAATATTTTCGCATCGTACACATTTTAAACTGAGATTTACACATACTTTTTAGATATTTTTTAAATACTTGTAGGGGATTTCCAGATTTTTGATTCAACGATACTTTTTCATACACATACTTAAATACTCGCATTTTACAACTTATTAATTACACGTACACAAACTGCATCATACACATACTTTAATAAAGCACATGTGTGTGTGACACATATTGTAATACTCGCATTGTACACATACTTATTAATGTGTGTATTCCAGAGTCCCCCCAAACAGCTTATTAATTCCCCATCAGCAGCCTTAAGAAGGCCAGCTACACATACTTATTTATAGCAGCCCACATACTTGAATCCAGGACCTGATCCGTCTCACATACTTAATACTGGCGTCGTACAGCTGCACCCCGTCGTCACACACCACTTAATGCCCGTCGTACACATACTTATCCCGGGCCAGAGACATGAACACATGTCTTAAACCGGCCCGTGTACACATACTTAATGTCCGTACCACATACTTATTAATAGGGGCAGGTCGTACACATACTTAATACGACCATACACATACTTATTAGAGTACCAGCAGACAGCAGAGTCAGCAGGAGGACGCCATACTTAATAGGGAGGTACATACTTATTAATACCGCAGATCGTACACATACTGAATCACAGCCCTTATTTAGAGTACACATACTTAATACAGATCATACACATCTTATTGACCCGGACACGGTTTGGTCCATTTTTGGACTGGGTACAATACTTAGATCCTTCATGATTCATATTCAAATTTGTATTTACTTAATATTCCATAGTATTGCGTTTTACACATACTTATTAATTTTTTTTTCGCACATACCCTCATGTTACACATACTTAAATTAATATGTTGTCCACATACTTAATGTTGTCATACACATGTTGTCTCGTACACATACTTATTTCATACACATGTTGCCCTCGCATACACATACTTATTAATGTACTGTCCCCATAATACCCTCATGTACACATCCTCATGTTGTCCCCATGTTGTCCCCATGTTGTCCTTAATGTCATCCTCATGTTGTCCCCATGTTAAATCATCATGTTGTCCCCATGTTGTCCCCATGTTGTCCCCATGATGTCATACTCATTGTCCCCATGTTGTCCCCATGATGTCCCCATGTTGTCTTCATGTTGTCCCCATGTTGTCCCCCATGTTGCCCTCATGTTGTCCTCATGTCGCCCTCATGTTGTCCCTCATATTGTCCCCATGTCGCGTCCCCATGTTGCCCCCATGTTGTCCCCATGTCATGTCCCCATGTTGTCCCCCATGTTGCCCTCATGTTGTCCATATGTTACACTATGTTGCCCTCATCCCCCTCATTTGTCCCCATGTACACATGTCCCATCGTACACATGTTGTCCCCATGTTGTCATTATATTAATTGCATACACATGTTGTCCCCATGATACACCCTTAATCATGTTGTCCTCATGTTGTCCTCATGTTGTCCCCATGTTGTCCCGCATGTCATCCTCAGGTTGTCCCCATGTTGCCCACATGTTGTCCCCATGATGTCCTCATAATGGTCCCCATGTTAATACTCATGTCGTCCCCATGTTGTCCCGCATGCACACATCCTTTGTTGTCCCCCCACATGTTGTCCGCATCATGTCCCATACTTATGTTCCCATCCCCATGTTGTCCCCATGTTGTCCCACATGTTAATCCCTCCCATTACATGTTGCCCATACACATACTTCCATGTTGCCCCCATGTTGCCCCCATGTTGCCCTCGTACATATGTTGCCCTCATGTTGCCCCCTCATGTCGTCCCTCACATTGTCTTCATGTTGTCCCCATGTTGTCCTCATGTAATCCTCCATATCAATGTTGTCCTTTTACAATTCCCCAAAATAACATGATTGATTCCACCCAACGCTACTTTTGCCAAGTACAAATCTCTACTTTCATTAATTTTGGGGCGCATCTTATTCAATTTTATAGCATTGTAAAAACAAATGGAAGTGTTTTTGAAATAGTATTGAGTAAAAGTACACATATTCCAGTCTGTACATTATCATCAACATCCATTCCTTTTAATTTTAGTCTCAATCGTACAATTATTAATTTCTGCTTTTCTAACTCAAACATTAGGTATAATTTTTTTTTATTGACCATTTCGTACAAAATAATGTAAAACTGAAGTGGGAACATCTTTTATCTACAAAAAAAACAACTAACATTTCCTTTGAATAAAAATCTCTCTGAGAACTTCACTGTCCTGGACTCACAGTGTCCTGGTGTTCTGTGTCCTCAGGGGGTCCAGGGAGTCCTCCGAGGGGGCCCCAGCAGCCTGTCCTGGGGGTCTGAAGGACCAGGACTGCATGCAGCTGAACCCGTCGTTCCGCGGCATCGCCTCAGCTCGCTGCTGGCCATCGACATCAGCCTGTCCAAGCGGGTGGGCGTGTGCGCGGGGACGCGGGGCGGGGGGGCGGGGGCCCCGCTGCGCTCCATGGTGGCCCTGCTGGCCCTCAGCGGACACGCCCTCCCCTGGCTCTGTGGGACGCCGCCTTATTAATCTCGCTGGTGCAGCAACACGCTGGCGGGACAGGAAGTCCTCACAACCTGCTGCTGGGTGAGGAACCTGCTCCAGTATTAATAGCCCCTCGGCCGCATACACATACTTATTAATACTCTCCAGCCACATACTTATTAATACTCTCGGCATCATACACATACTTATTAATACTCGTCGCATTAACATACTTATTAATACGGCATCATACACATACTTATTAATACGGGTACATACTTATTAATACTCGATGGCACACATACTTATTAATACCTCGCCGCACACATACTTGCTTACCTGCCGCACACATACTTATTAATACTCGCGTCGTACACATACTTATTAATACTCTCGTCGTACACATACTTAATACTCCGTACACATACTTATTAATACTCTCGTCGTACACATACTTAATACTCGCGTCGTACACATACTTAATACTCTCGTCGTACACATACTTATTAATACTCGCGTCGTACACATACTTAATAATACTCTCGTCATACACATACTTATTAATACTCGCGTCGTACACATACTTAATACTCGCGTCGTACACATGCTTAATACTTCGTCGTACACATACTTAATACTGGCGTCGTACACATACTTAATACTGGCGTCGTACACATACTTAATACTCGCGTCGTACACATACTTAATACTCGCGTCGTACACATACTTATTAATACTCGCGTCGTACACATACTTAATACTCGCGTCGTACACATACTTAATACTCGCGTCGTACACATACTTATTAATACTCGCGTCGTACACATACTTACACATACTAACACATACTAACCCTCATCTTTATTATTTTGTGTATACAGTTGCTCTCAGGACAACCCCCCCCCCCTCTGCAGTACTTATATTTTTATATTTTATATATTTTTATATTTGTTGACGCTGTAAAGCGTCGTCGTTTTTCTCAACGTTTTGTTGCTTTTCAACATTTTTGAACATTGTTATCGTATCGTACCCCCCCATGTTTTTGTCGTTTTAGCTGTTTTTTCCAAAGTTTTTGACGCTTACTTCCAGTGTTTTTTGTAGTTTTTGTCACCTTTCCCAGTATTTTGTCTCCTTGTTGACATTTCCAACCTCTCGTAGTTCTGGTGTAAATAAAAACTGGAAGCGGGTCAGATTTGACCCGGGACAACATGAGGGTTAAACCTCGTTGCACAGGTACCGCACTGTGTAAAACCAGTACCCCCCTCTCCCGTAGCCCTGATCCTGGACCTGATGACGGTCGCTGGGGTGCAGAAGCTGGTCAAACGCCGAGGACCATGGGATTTCCCTCCAGGGTTTCTGGACTACATCGCCATGGATGTGTATTCTTTCCCAGCAGCCCACGCCAGCCGGGCCGCCATGGTGTCCAAGTTCCTGCTGCACCACCTGGTGCTGGCGGTCAGTGGCTCCTCCTCCTCTTCTTCTTCTTCTCCTCCTCTTCTCTAGTTCTTCTTCTCCAGTTCTCCTTCTCTTGTTCTTTCACTTTCTCTTCCTCTAGTTGTGTAGAGCTGCAGCGGTTAGATCAGACACAACTAATCGATAAGTTGATCAACAGAGAAAACATGGCCAACTATTTATTATGTGTATGTGTGTGTGTGTGTGTGTACAGTATGTGTGTGTATATATATGTATACACAGTGTGTGTGATATGTGTGTTTACAGTATGTGTGTTTGTTGTGTTATGGTTGTTTTGCTACTGGATCCCTAAAATGTCCTTTGGGATGAATAAAGTATCTCTCTATCCCTCCCTCTATCTATCTGTCTGTCTCTCTATCCATCCCTCCCTCCCCCTCTCCTTCATGAGAACAGACTGAATGGTTGTAACGAGGTCTTCCTGTCTCCAGGTGCCCCTCAGGGTGCTGCTCTACCTGTGGGCCCTCCTGGCCGGCGTGTCCCGGGTGCTGCTGGGTAAACATCACATCTCAGACGTCGGCTGTGGATTCGCTCTCGGCTTCCTGCACTTCAGCCTGGTGGAGTCCGTTTGGCTGGACTCGGCCACCTGCCAGACCCTCATCTCCATCGGCACGCTGCGCTGGGCTCCCCTGGTCTGAACCGGTCTGACCCGGTCCAGCTGGGAGGAAAGCTGCATTCAGGAGGCGACCCGGTCTCCAGCAGCTTCCATTGACTTCTTGCTCTATTGCTTGTAGTCTGAAGGGTCTCAGTCCTCCAGGTTAGAGTCCCTGAGGAAGGTCAAAAACCAGGACAACTGGACTTGGTGGAGGGTTTAAAGGGCCCGTGTTATGGAAACAACCCTTTTTCTGGGATTTGGGGGTTATTATGAGTCTCTGGTGCTTCATACACACTTGGAAAATAATAAAAAACATTGTAAAAAAAGTCACAAAATGTTGAAAAAAGCTAAAAAATGCAACAAAAAAACCTTGAATGACGCTGTAAAAAGTGAAGAAAAGACTTTAAATCTGGTGGAGAAATAATAAATAAAAACCGTGAATCTGTAATCTGTGAACTCTATGATTTACAGATAGAGCAGGTCTAGGCCTGGTCCTGATGGGTCTGGTCTTGCTGGGTCTGGTTCTGCTGGACACTGGTCCAGCTGGGTCTGGTCCTGCTGGACACTGCAGTTCCACCTGAGTGGACACATGCTAGAACAACTCATTGTAGGGAGTGAGGAAGTAGACTTGCCTGCTTCAGATGGTGGTCTGGTTCAGGTCTGGTTCACGGCGCTGTAAGGAGGAGTTTGCTGCGTCTACTTCTCGACCTTTTTACTTAAAAAACTAAATTAAGTCATTTTTGAAAAGAAAGTGACGAGTTTATCATAAACAAATAAAAAACTAATAAGACAAAAACTCCATAAGCGTTAGCACTAAACCCGTATGACCCCGTCCCGTCAGAGGGACAGAGGGACAGAGAGACAGCGACAGAGAGACAGAGAGCTAAGTCAAAAAAGTCTTTATTTACAAGTAAGTGAAGAAATCGTCCAGACATAATTGTCTCTGCACCGTGATGAAGACTTGTGTTTTCCTACAGAGCGGCGAGTCAGTGAACGCAGCGTGTCCCGGCGTCACAAACAGCTGATCATCTAAATAAACTAGTATGAGGAATAATTCTCTATAAATGAGGGTTATGGACCATGGATTCCAGAAAGTGTAAACTAGTAAGGTGGTCGTCGTGGAAACTAAAAGTCTGAAAAAGGGACGAAAATGTCCATTTTTGTCCCTTTTTGACCCGGGAGGACAACACAGGGGTAAAAGAAGCCGTCTTATAAACCAGCGCTATGACATCACTTCTTACCCCAATGTCCACCGGATGCGGATCGGCTCCGTGGTCCGCCGTCTGGCAACACCCACCAGGGCCGGATTGGAACGGCCGTGACTGACAGCTGAAGTCACATGACCCACGAGATCTCGTGAGATCTCGTAGAACAGAACCAGAAACACCACCAGTTAGTCTCCACCCAGAGGAGTAGAGGGGGGGCAACTCTATAGTCCAGGGAGACATCAGCTGCCGTGTGCACAGGGTATTTTATTTTGAAAATCAACCGGATGTTTTATTTTGTATCTGTGCTCGACTTCCTGTCCCCACTATCTGCCGCCGATCCGCATCCGGTGGACATTGGGGACCGACTGGAGGGTTGTGGTGAAGCAGGGACGCAGCGGGACCCGGGCTGTGTACATCAGAGCTGTGTGTGTGTGTTGGAGCGGGACAGTTCTGGTTGTGGACCTGGATCAGGTCTCCTTCGGTCTAACAGTCACTCCTCCACAGTTTGATGGTTTTGTCGTTTTCCAGAGCGGCTGAAGCGATGATGTTCTCCGTCGGATGGCAGGCGGTCGAGATCACCACGTCTACACGGAGACATGGAGACACAGGAGACAGTTACACAGAGACATGGAGACAGAGGAGACAGTTACACAAAGACAGTTACACAAAGACAGTTACACAGAGACATGGAGACAGAGGAGACAGTTACACAGAGACAGAGTTACAGAGACATGGAGACAGTTACACAAAGACATGGAGACACAGGAGACAGTGTAGACATGGAGACAGAGTAGACAGTTACACAGAGACAGAGGAGACAGTTACACAGAGACATGGAGACAGTTACACAGAGACATGGAGACAGAGTAGACAGAGGAGACAGTTACACATAGACATGGAGACAGGAGACAGTTACAGAGACAGAGGAGACACAGGAGACAGTTACATAGAGACATGGAGACAGGAGACAGTTACAGAGACAGAGGAGACACAGGAGACAGTTACATAGAGACATGGAGACAGGAGACAGTTACAGAGACAGAGGAGACACAGGAGACAGTTACATAGAGACATGGAGACAGGAGACAGTTACAGAGACAGAGGAGACACAGGAGACAGTTACATAGAGACATGGAGACACAGGAGACAGTTACACAGAGACATGGAGACAGGAGACAGTTACAGAGACAGAGGAGACACAGGAGACAGTTACATAGAGACATGGAGACAGGAGACAGTTACAGAGACAGAGGAGACACAGGAGACAGTTACATAGAGACATGGAGACACAGGAGACAGTTACACAGAGACATGGAGACACAGAGACATGGAGACAGAGTTACAAATACAAAGATCACTTTCTATCTCTGTGCTGTCTAAAGTGGATCCTCTCTGTGCTGTCTAAAGTGGATCCTCTCTGTGCTGTCTAAAGTGGATCCTCTCTGTGCTGTCTAAAGTGGATCCTTTCTGTGCTGTCTATATATAAAGAGGCCAGACAGCGAGGGGGGGTGGAGGTCTTCTCACCTGTGTGTCCCTGTAGTTTCTGAACTATCTCTTTGGTCTGCAGGTTCCAGATGTACACCATGCTGTCCTCAGAGCCCGACACGATCCACTGAAACACAGAGGTCAGAGGTCAACCTACACAGAGGTCAACCTACCCAACCTCAACACAGAGGTTGGGTAGGTTTACTTTATTGTCCCTATTTAACACAATTGATGTTTTTTTTTTTTCATTGTTTGTCACATTTGACGTTTCCAACACTACGTAACACTAACAAATTAACTTTAGTTATTTTTATATATATATATATATATATATATATATATATATATATATATATATACACACACACATACATATATACACATACATATATACACACATATATACACACACACACACACACACACACACACACACACACACACACACACACACACACACACACACACACACACACACACACACAGTGTGTATATAATCAGTATAACATAATATAATAAATGTTTGCTTCCATCTTCTGTTAAATAAGAGCTTCTGATCTCTGACTGGAACCTAACCTGACGTGATGAGATGAACGAGACCGAGTAGCGGCCTTCATCGGCAGGTTCACGTCGTGTAATTACGTCACTTCATAGCGTTGCCATGGCAACAGGGGACACAGCTGCTCTCGTGTGAAGTAAACAACATTTTACAACTTCCTGCTGAGATATGTGACGTTTTGCAACTAAAATGCAGGATTATCACATCATGCAAGTGCGGAAATCGTCAATTTATGGGGCGAAAGTGTGGCGTGTTTGAAAATATAAATATGCAGATTTTGGCTGATTATTGGGGGGGGAATCAGCAGACGCCTCCCAATATGATATCATCACGATATTTATGCCACGATACAATATTACTGCAATATTAAACCTCTTTTCAGGTCATGGACCAGCTCCTCCCGTGTAGTTCTGGGCTGATTTCTCACCTTTCTAAGGATCATTGAGACCCCACGAGGTGAGATCTTGCATGGAGCCCCAGTCCGAGGGAGATTGACAGTCATGTTTAGCTTCTTCCATTTTCTAATGATTGCTCCAACAGTGGACCTTTTTTCACCAAGCTGCTTGGACATGTCCCCGTAGCCCTTTCCAGCCTTATGGAGGTGGACAATTTAGTCTCTAGTGTCTTTGGACAGCTCTTTGGTCTTGGCCATGTTAGTAGTTGGATTCTTACTGATTGTATGGGGTGGACAGGTGTCTTTATGCAGCTAACGACCTCAAACAGGTGCATCTAATTTAGGATAATAAATGGAGTGGAGGTGGACATTTTGAAGGCAGACTAACAGGTCTTTGAGGGTCAGAATTCTAGCTGATAGACAGGTGTTCAAATACTTATTTGCAGCTGTATCATACAAATAAATAGTTAAAAAATCATACATTGTGATTTCTGGATGTTTTTTTAGATTATGTCTCTCACAGTGGACATGCACCTACGATGACAATTTCAGACCCCTCCATGATTTCTAAGTGGGAGAACTTGCAAAAAAGCAGCGTGTTCAAATACTTATTTTCCTCACTGTATATATACACACACATTAGCATGCTAGCTTAGCATGCTAAGGTCCAGCTACGTTAGCTTCAGTGTTCTCTCACCTTCCCCCCGGTGACCGAGAAGTTGGCGAAGATGCAGTATTTCTCATTCTTATGGCCGCTGTACGTCTTCAGACACTGGAACACCAAGAGGACAGAGACACGAGGTTAGAGACAGACAGGCAGAGAGAGAGAGACAGGCAGGCAGACAGACATAGAGAGACAGACAGGCAGAGAGAGAGAGACAGACAGGCAGACAAAGAGAGAGAGAGACAGGCAGACAGACAAGCAGAGAGAGACAGACAGACAAAGAGACACAGACAGAGAGAGACAGAAGAGACAGACAGAGAGAGAGACATTACCTTTCCCTTGCTGTAGTCCCAGAGCTTCAGTGTGCTGTAAACCAGAGAATACAGAGTTAGCTTCATGGAGAGGCTAGCTCTGAGTTAGCTTCATGGAGAGGCTAGCTCTGAGTTAGCTTCATGGAGAGGCTAGCTCTGAGTTAGCTTCATGGAGAGGCTAGCTCTGAGTTAGCTTCATGGAGAGACATTATTTGTCCCTTAGAAACATGGAGAGGTACTGACTTGTCCAGCGTGGCGGCGAGGATGTACTTCCCGTTAGGAGAGAACTTCACAAAAGACACCGGAGGGTTGTCATCATCTGAGGAGAGGAACACAGGTCAC